>JASSUY010025013.1:0-18351 GCA_032466535.1 Forpus xanthops
AGCATATGTATCTTCTGGTTTACAAAGTATTCTTTTTAACACTGCTGGGCAATGACCTTAAAATTTTAAACAAAAATAATCAAATGAAATATGTCTATCTGAGATTTGCTTTATTGTTGTGGTTGGTTTTCTCCCCTATACTCAAAGAGGTATAGTTGAGGAGACTTCAAGCAGTGCAGAAACTGGGAGGAATTCTGTCACATTTGATCGTTACATCCAAACCAGTAAAATGCAACCTCAGTCTTCTGGCTCACTGAGATCCAATGCTGGAGCAGAAAAAGGAAAAGAAATTGCTGCAAAACTGAACATCCATCGTGTTCATGGGCAACTTAGAGGCCTTGATACAACAGGTAAGCCTTTTTTTTTGTTTAAATTGTGGAGATGTGAGTTTTCTTAGAAGCAAGTGCTTATAGCTGCCTTTGATCTTGTTTGGTTGTGGATTTTTTTATCAACTCAGCTATAAAGGCACTTGAATGTGGATATTTTACAGGTATTCTGAAAAGTGTGGGATGGATATTCTGAATTTTTTTCTGCTATTCTGCTAAAGTGCTAGATTTAAATGTAGGCAGAGTGAAAATTATCGAGAATAACTTCCAAGCAGTTGGTGTGTGCATTGTAAATATTGACATGCACTGGTAAATTTCAGCCCTGGGCTCCCTTCCTCCCGGTTAATCTCTCTTCAGCTACTGTTTTTTGTCACCTGATGCTAGGAATGAATTACACTTCTTTTTTTTCTTATTAGCTATCAGTCTCAGGATAGGTATAATGTGCCTGTTGTACTGACAATTTCAGTGTGACGAGCTGTAGTTTTTTGACGAATTAAGGCTATAAAACTAAAATAAGGCCTAGCCAATTGTTCTCCTTCTTGTTTGTGTTAAGGAAATTTCTTCAAGAGGCTAGGAATTAAAGTCAGCTGCTATAACTCCTGATCCTCTAAAAGCTAACCTGGAAAAGATGACGAAAAGTAGAGACATTTGGCATTTAGCTTTGTGTGTGAGTTAATAGGCAATAGGTACAGAATGATTTTAAAAGTTTATTCAGAAATGTCCCTAGAAGAAAGGATTTCTATATAAGTTACATCCTAACATCAAAAAAATCAAGGTAGCTCTTGGTTCTTAGACAGTGAAGAAGAGAATGAATTTAAAACTGCTTGAATCTGTGTCATCTTAGGAATCAGTAAGACTTAGTACTTTACATCCATCCTACACAGACATAGACATTCTTCCAACCAAGAAGCTGTCTTTGAATTAAAATTAGAACATAATTTCTAGATATCCTTCAAGTATGCTATAGTAAATACCAGATGTATTTCTACTAAAATGTATTGTCTAAGAGCACTGTCAGTATTGCTGCCATTTTTTGCCATTAATACTTAGGTATTTAGTAGTAATGTTTTAGGTTGGGGGTTTTTTGGTGGTTTCAGGCCAATTGCTAATTACAGATAAAAATCTGAAGATCTTGTTTATACACGTCTTTTGTAGTCATGACTCTAGAAAAAGACAAAGAAAGCAGATAGGTTAGGATTGGGTATGTCTTGAAGCTGTAACTTCTTGTTATGTGGTCCTTGTTTTTTCTGAATTTGAAAATTTCTCTGCCTGTATTAATGTACCAGGAGCAAGGTGGTTCTTCTTCTTCCTGTGCTTTTTTTTTTCTGCTCATTTTTCAATTTTATTTTTTTTTCTTTCTTGCCCTTTTTCCTCCCTCCCTTTTTCAGTATTGAGGAATACTAAAGGGACAACACTCCCAAAGCATTGGAAGCTTCAGAGAGGTATTTGAAGATGTAAAGTATTTTTCATTTTCTAACAAAAGTGATAAACATGTTTGTCGTCACAGATATTGGAACTTGTGCAATAACAGCAATTCCTTTTGGGAAATCAAAAGTTCTTTTTACTTTGGAAGAATTGGATGAGTTCGCTTTTGTGGATGAAACAGATCAACAAGCAGTTCCAGATGTAACTCGAATTGGGCCTAGTCAAGAGAAGTGGGGTTGGATAATGTTCGAGTGTGGAATTGAAAATTTAACTATCAAAGGTAAAGCTTATATAGGCTTTATATTATTTTTTCATGAAACTAACAATTCCATTGTTAGATCTTTTAGATTAGCAATTTGATTAGGAATTGCTGAATGTGGATAACACTAAATAGTATACATCTATTGTACATGTCACATAACAGATTATACAGTAAAGGACCATTTTAGTAATCAAACCTACTATAATAATGAATGAAATAATTCCATATAAACTGGTGTCAGCAGTTTCTGAACTGAACTGAAAGCGAGAGTAGTGAAATGACAGTGAAGGTAGGTGAAAGGAGAATATGATACTTTCACTGATTGCTTAAGTCAAGAGCTTTCAATCATACCCACAGTAAGGATCTGCATTTAGGTGCTTTGGGAGAGGAAAGCTAGCTTAAAAAAAAAAAAAGAAAACTATATATATGTATTTTCTATCATCCAAGATACTCTTTTCAGAAATAGTCTTCATGTGTGTACTCTTCAGCTACTTTGAACAAGCTATCAAAAGCTCTACAACTACGTTTGTCTAAAAATTGGAGTGATAAATTGTTATGTAGAATGGTAATGCATCTTGTTTAACCAAAATCATATATATTTCTTCTCTTCAGTGCAGATCTTTTCTATGGGGCATAACTTATAGATGTTTATGCACAGCAAACACAGTCTTAGTATGGGTGCTTTTACAGGAGGAAGACAATCTGGAGCAGTATTTTATAATACATTTGGAGTTATGGGTAAATCAAGAGATACAGAAAGAGGTGGATTGCTTGCATCGAATAATTCTTCAGATTCTCCAACTGGTAGTGGTTATAATACTGATGTGTCTGATGACAACCTTCCTTGTGATAGAATAAGTCCCTCTTCAGATATTAATGGAAATTCAGTTTCAGATGAGCAGGTATGTACCTACTATGTAGAAATGATTGGTATTGAGTTGGACTTTTTGTGTGTGTGTTTTTTGGGAGGTGTTGTGTTTTTTTTTGATTTTTTTGGGTTTTTTTTTTGTGATTTACATTCTTAACAAAGAAATCTGACAATTTAACTTGTTGCTCCAACCATATTCATGCTGCCTACTTGCACACTAAACTGGCAGCTTTCTGCAAGTCTCTTGGTGTTATCTTGGGAGAATCAGTGCACAGCATTAATTTGTTGGGGTTTTTTTTCCTTTTTTTTTCTTTTTTTTTTTTTTTTTTTGGTTTTTTTTTTTTTTTTTTTTGCCTAAATACGTGTGAAACTATTTCTAATGAGCAGTGAGCAGTATGGTGTGTCAGTGTCATGCAGTGTAATCACTTTGGAAAACAATTTCGCTTTTGACTTTGTGTTTCCTTTTTTAAGGATGAAGGGGTTGAATCTGATGATCTAAAAAAAGATATACCCTTGATGCCTCCTCCCCCAGATTCTTGCAGCATGAAGTTAACAATCAAAGAAATTTGGTTTAGTTTTGCAGCCCCTACCAACATGCGCTCTCCAGCCCATGTATTTTCAAGGTATAATTTTACCTGCTTTAAAAGGAAGTGAGAATTCTGCTTTGTTAAATTGCATTGTTACTTGCATTTGGTAGATTCTGAATGTAACTTCAGTAATTTTTGTCACTTCTCTGGAAATGAAAATTTTGTGTTTTACCCTTGCTTCAATTTTTCATTGTTGTCATTTACATGGAAGTGTTGCTAGAAATTTTTTGTTCATGATTAAAAGAAGAGAAAGAATTAAAAAAAAAAAACACAATAAAACAAACAAAAAAACCCAACAATGAAAATAAGAAAAGAGTAAAAATCTTCCAGTGAGACTGAAATGTATGAAGGAGAAAGGCAGGGAAGGGTGTTTGTTTTAAGTAGGAGAAATGCTAGAGAGGAGAACCACTCAGTTCTTTTGGTATTCAACCTGATGCTTAAGCCACTTACTTCCATTGCACTACAATGTTCAAGATAAATGTTTTGAAGATAGTTTTTTTTCATCCTGTGTTTATAGAATAAGCCAAATATTCCTGTCAGTAGTTTAATCTCAGTATAGAGCTATAAATTAGAAAATATTCTTTGTGGTTTTGCTAATATTCTTGCCACAACCCTTCATCAGAAATACTTAATGACCTACTGTGTAGTCAGTGATTTCAAATCAGAAATTTGAAATTCAGTCAGAACTTCAAACTGTTTGAATTCGGTAGGTAATACAAATGGGAAAAGAAAGGAGTAGCAGCAGCAAGAGTTGATGGAGTCATGAGCGTGTTAGTGAGTAAAACAAAACCTGCCCTAGTTACTTTTTTGCAAGTTGTCATTTTCTGGGCAAAAAGTATCTAACGTTGTTCTGTTGCATTCCACCTTTTTCAATGTCATTCATAATAGCATTAGAAAATCTTGCTAATTGCTGGTGCTAAATGTGAATACCCTATTCTTTTCATTTTTCTCAATAGGCAGCTGAACCTCCTGAGTACTGCAACACCTGCAGTTGGTGCTTGGCTTGTTCCTATTGATCAAGTGAAATCCTCATTAAATAAGCTAGAAACAGAAGGAACTCTGCGAATCTGTGCTGTTATGGGGTGCATTATGACAGAAGCATTAGAGGTAAAATGACCTTTATAAAGTCAATAGGCAGAACAGAGCAGCGTATTATGTAGTATATGTATTAAAGATTATGGATATTTTCACCAGCAAACTTATACAACCTATTATGAGCCGTTGTTTCCAGAAGTAGTCACAAGAACTTGCTACCTGTGATTTTTATACACAACCTAAATTTCAGGGGAAAAAAATTCAACTGTTACCAGTGAGGAAGTCTTGGGCTTCTTTGCAAGAGTGTACCTGCAGGTAAAATAACTGGAGTTTGTGCCTTTTGAAAGGGAAGAGTAAGAAATAATGGCTGTAGTGTCTGGTATATTTTATGAAATATGAAAATATTTTGACTTGTTAATTATTCAGGGTATCTTTCAGGAGAAATTGTGAATTTTGTGCTCCTGCAGTATATAGAATCATTGTGTTTTGGACCCACTTGTTAGAGGAGGGGTTGACAAGGACAGTGAGGGTGAAACATAGCAACAAATGCAAACCAGACAAATTTTCTGGTGAAAACCAGTACTGGTAGAGCTTTCATGACAAATTGGGTGTTAACAGTGATTTGCTAATGAGCTTTTCCTGTGTAAGCAGTGTTCTGCTGTTCGTTTACTTGGCACCATCTAGTGGGAAGGTTTTGAGGTGCTACTCGTTGCAGAGATTGTCTTGGCGCTGTAAGATTGACAAATGTAGTGTTAGGATTCGTTTTCTGCTGTACTGAAAAATCATCCTTTACAGCAGTCTCTTACTGCTACTTTCCTTCTTATGCCTTTTCCCAGACTTTTCCTATCATTAAATGATGTTAGAAAAGTCTCCAGTTTTTCTATAACTGGGAATGAATAGTTTCTTTTAAAATCTCAGCTTTCTGTGCATATATTAGTCCAGAAGCAACTTTGCAAAGTCTGCAGTTTGAATCCAGCCTTCTGTTTTATTACTTTATATAAATAAGTATCAAGTATGATCTTTCACATACACTTTTTAAAATAAGGTATGTGTGGCAAATCTTTGTTGCGGAAGCTCAAAAAGGGGTTAGAAGTTCATGGTACTATAGGGGAAACCTTGTGGGTCATGAGTGTGTTTTGTTTGCAGGCATGTTCACATGTGAAAAATTGTTATATTTTAATCTAGAATAAAAGTGTACACTTTCCTCTGAGGAGCAAGTACAACAGGCTTACTAAAGTGGCTCGTTTTTTGCAAGAAAATCCTTCTTGTTTACTGTGTAATATATTGCACCATTACCTTCATCAAGCAAATTACTCCGTTATTGAGGATGCCACCATGGTGAGTTACCCTGTAAAAATGGAAATAACTCGGTGGGTTAGTTTCAAATATAGGTAACAGATTAAGGGAAGTTAACAAACAAGAAAATATAACACAAACTCATGTATAACCTTAAATTGATGAGTAGATATGGCTTCTGTAATTTCATTTTCTTTCAGATCTGCTGGTTTTGTTATGGCCTGTATATGTGCAAAATTTTTTATCAAGCAATTTTATTAGTAAATGCATGAGGAATCATAAACCTAAAAGGCATGTCTTTAAAATTGTTACTGTCATTTTAGTCAAATTTTATTTTCCTTAAAGATAGCAGTAAAGTAGTAAAAATTTGCATCTGTAATTTTAAAATTGAATAAATCTCAAATAAGGCAAGTGCGTTATTAGCTTATTCCAAATCCTATCCTCAAAATTACTTTTCATGTCTTAGAAATACTTAAATAATGCAGGCAGTTTAAGAAAAGAGCTAAAGTTGTAAAAACTTTAAGGCTTAAGTATCTAATCTTTTTGTTGTTCCTTTGGAATGTGAATGTCTTTTTTATAGGGGTGAATAATTGTTTGAACAAAAATATTTGGCATATGGAGGAGTGTTTTTTCCTGATTTTGTGTCATTTTCATAATCCAATTCCACAGCTGTCAGATTTAAACACTGTATTTTTCAACGTATTCAGCTGAGAGCTCAGTGATCAGAAATAGCACAGTTTGTGGTAGAAATAGCCCCATGTGATTTGAAGCTTTTTTCTTCAGCGTTATTCAGTGATGCAGTCAAAACAATCCCTATTTTTACCCCACATTTATGTTTTTAAAATACTGCTTACCAACAATGGGGAAAAAAATCTCATCTTACTTATTTCAGTTCTGTTTCTACAGACAATCTAGCGCTGTTGTGAATTTTAGGTTGTAGTTCAAAGCCTAATAATTACTTAAGTACTTTTTGTTTCATATTTAATAAACCTATTTCCTGTTGTTTATTTTTGGCCCCTTTGGACTAGATCGTAAAGTCATGCAGATGAATGTGTTTAGGGTGTTCAATGAAGCTATAGTTTTTACCACTTGGCTCCAAGACTGCTTTTACCTGTCATAAGGCTCTTGAGCACAAAGATTTAAGGGAGGTCTGACACTTCCCTTTTCCCTCCTGCTCCCCCCTTCCCCCTCCTTCTGTTTTACTTTAAAATACTTTAAAATTCTGTTTTGTTTGTTTTTGAAGAGTGATGGTCTTCCTGCCTTAGTAACGTTAAAGAAAGGTCTAGTTGCCTTAGCAAGGCAGTGGATGAAATTCATCGTGGTGACCCCAGCCTTTAAAGGAGTTAGCTTACACAGACCAACTCAGCCAGTGAAATTGCAGATGAATGCCTGCCATGACCATGAGGATGGACTTGGATTAGACAATGGAGGGGGTCTTCAGAGTGACACAAGTGCTGATGGAGCAGAGTTTGAATTTGATGCAGGTATTTTTGTGTTCTTCCGTCTCCATAAAAATTGTCAACTACTTCTTGTCAGAGTATTTCTATCTTCTTTGGTTTTAATGCTTGAATACATTATATTCTTTTTTAGACTCATTAAGCTTCTTTTTTAGAATTTTCTTCATTTTGAGGCTGCTGCTTACAATTACAGTATTACAATAATTAATATTTGTTTGGGGAAAACCAAAACAGGACACTTGTCTTTCATCATATGCTTTGCCCTGTTCTTTGCTGCACAAAACACATCAACTTAATTATTTGCTACCTGGGAATTAGGATTCTATTATGACCTTCTGATGTTAGGTAGGAAGTGTAACATGAAATTCTATAAACTCTCCCAGGAATAGCTTCAAACCAACCTTTTTATTTGTTCTTTGCCAGATAGTAGTTATCTTAAGCAGGTAGCTTAAAAAGAGTAAACCTGAAGATGTTTGTGTGTGAAACTTTTATGTAATCATACAGTGCAATGGACTTTTCTGCCCCGTCTCTAAAATATTTGCTCTGCTTCAGCAGACTATTAGACTATTAGAACTAGTGAAATATTTTAATTTCCCTCCCCCATATATTCTATTTTGCACCAAAAATTTTGCAAGTGGCAATTTTGCTTCCTTGTATGCATGTACCTATAGATGGAATTCATGCAAATATGAGCATCTTAATTAAAAAAATGAGCAGCCGTGCCAGAGTCAGCAAAACAAAGTGAAATTTGGCAGTTTGCTTTTGGATTTGTAGCACAGAACAACAGTTGTATGATATTGGGAGGACAAAAAAAATTAAATGAAATCCAGTAGTCCCATTTCTGAAGTCTTTTTATTAGTCTTAAAATTACCTAGAAGCTGTGTGTAGGTGTGTGTCAGAATATGGAAGTTCATGACTGCTTGTAAATAAATGTACCTAATAATAGATAATCTTGATTCCCCCTATAAATGCTAGTGAGAAAAATTGTTTGCTTGGTTCCAGCTACTGTCAGTGAGCATACAATGCTCTTGGAAGGAACAGCTAATCGCCCTCCACCTGCTGGTGGCTCTTCTGGGCCTGTAACTGGTGCCGATATCATGAGGAAATTATCCAAGACTCACACTCACAGTGATTCTGTTCTGAAAATAAAGGTAAGTTCCTAGTGCCATGCACAAGGGAAAAGTGGTCTGTAGCTGGCGTGTTTAGAAGCAGTTCTCCTTCTTCAGCCCTTACTACTCACTCCTGGTTGTCTTGCATGCTTTCGGGTAAGTAGGCACAGATGCTTTGCTTAAAAGCACATTTATCTCTTACTCAATTTTTAGGGCAGAGAACTTGTGAACTATGAAGTTTTAAACCTTTAGGCAGATCAGGTGCCTTCCACTTGGTGCCAGAAATCCACAGTTTCTATCCTTGCCCTTCCTCAGAGGTTACACTCACCATTATACTAGGGCTGGAAGAGTTTTGGTCTTCAGATGAAGACCGAATACAAATGAGGCTTATATTCAGTATTACACACTGTTCCTTCTGCACACTCCCTTTAGGTGAATTCTTCACTTCTGCAGTTCCATTTTTTTAACTTGCTAAGCTTTTAAAACTGGTTTTATTCATAAGATTATTTTAAAACTTGAGAATTCAGTAGCACCTTTATGCACACTACTTGTATGGTGTATAACCTGTACCAAATGAACTGCTACTTTTCCAAAAGTTTGCAGGAATGAGAATTTTGTAGGCATTGTGTTCTCATATTCAGACAAAATGTTGCTTCCTTTTTGCCATTTACACAGTGCTTCACTAGTTTCTTTGTTTTCTTCACAAGGGTATACATCCATATCATTCCCTAAGCTACACTAGTGGAGACACAGCTACAGATTCACCAGTGCATGTTGGCCGTTCTGGAATGGCAGTCAAAGAAAGCCCAAGAAAAGAAAGTCTGCTCAGCTATCTTACTGGGAGTTTTCCTAGCCTGCATAATCTGTTGGAAGGGACTCCTCAAAGAAGTACGACTGCAGTTAAAAGTAGTTCTTTAACAAGAACAGGTATGATACAGCTTCAGTAAGCTAAAGGGAGGGGAAAGAAGGATTGGTTTTATTTTAACGATTTAGAAAAAGTATTATATTTTCACTGTGAGTAATCATTTCTGTTTAACATCTCACCTTCCTGCTCTCTCCCCCCAAGTAAGAATCATAGGCTTTAATAGCAGTTCCTAGATATTGCTATATCATAAATGACTTCACTAAGAGGAAATCCTGCCTGACCAATCTGGTGGCCTCCTATAGTGGGGCTATGGAACTGATGGACAGGGGTAGAGCAGTTGATGTCATCTACCTGGACTTGTACAAAGTGATTGACACTGTCTCACATGACATTCTTGTCTCAGAGTTGGAGAGACATCAATTTGATAGGTGCACCACTCGGTGGATAAAGAACTGGCTGGAGGGCCGCACACAAAGTGTTATGCTCAATGGCTCAATGTCCAGTTGGAGACCAGTAATGGGTGGTGTCCCTCAGGGATCGGTACTGGTCTTATTCAACATCTTTGTCAGTGACATGGATAGTAGGATTGAGTTGCACCCTCAGCAAGTTTGCTGATGACACCAAGCTCTGTGACTTGGTTGATATTTTGGATGGAAGGAATGCCATCCAGAGGGACCTTGACACACTTGTGAGGCGGACTGATGCCAACCTCATGAAGTTTAACCATGCCAGGTGCAAGGTCCTACACCTGGGTGGGAGCAATCCCAGGCATGGCTGCAGGTTGGGCAGAGATGAGATTCAGAGCCCTGAGGAGAAGGACTTGGGGGTGTTGGTTGATGAGAGAATGAACACGAGGCAGCAGTGTGCTCTTGCAGCCCAGAAAGTCAGCCGTATCCTGGGCTGCATCAAAAGGAGTGTGACCAGCAGATTGAGGGAGCTGATCCTGCCCCTCTACTCTGCTCTTGTCAGACCTCACTTGGAGTATTGTGTTCTGGTGTCCTCAACATAAAAAGGAGATGGAACTGTTGGATCAAGTGCAGAAAAGGGCCATGAGGCTGATCAAGGGAATGGAGCACCTCCCCTATGAAGACAGGATGATAGAGTTGGGGCTGTTCAACCTGGAGAGGAGAAGGCTGCGTGGAGACCTCATAGCCACCTTCCAGTATCTGAAGGGGGCCTATAGGGATGCTGGGGAGGGACTCTTCATGAGGGACTGTAGTGAGTGAGAGGACAAGGGGTAATGGGTTCAAACTTAAACAGGGGAAGTTTAGATTGGATGTGCGAAAGAAATTCTTTCCTGTAAGGGTGGTGAGGCACTGGATTGGGTTGCTCAGGAAAGTTGTGAATGCTCCATCGCTGCCAGTGTTCAAGGCCAGGTTGGACATAGGCTTGGGTGACATGGTTTAGTGGGATGTGTCCGTGCCCGTGGCAGGGGGGTTGGAACTAGTGGATGTTAAGGTCCTTTCTACCCCTAACTATTCTACGATTCTATGATTCTATACCATCTTCTGTAAAGAAAGTTAGTGCCTCAGATTGGGAAAAGAAATTAAAACTTAACAAAGTAAATAAAATATTTTCCTTTTACTTAGCCTTACTAATTTCAGAGTAGAATACATAATTACTTAAATGAGTCTTCTTGATTGTATAAGGAAATGATCTTTCTGTCTTGGACATTTTTTCTTGACCTTGTAAGTAGCTCAGAAAGTGGACAGAAACTAGTGTTACAGTAACTTCATTTTTATATAAAGATTTCCATATTTTTAGTAATGTTCTTTTGAATTATGTGTTTTATAGAAATTTGAAATACGCACATTGAAATTTGAATGTTCTGTATTATTGTTCAGAATGCATTATTATAATTTATAAAAAGAAAACCAGATAAGTTTGATATTGCATTCATTTTGTTTAAAACCTTTCTCCTTTGCTGTCAGGGAATGAAGTTTTATTCAGAAAAAAAGGCATTTTGTTTTCTTAATGACTCCTTTCCTTTAATTACTGGTAGAGATGAGCAAATGCACTTGTATAACTTCTGTGGTAGAGTATCTCTAGTGCTGTTTGACACCTAATTTACTGGATTAAACTTTGAGGATTAGACTTTACTTGTAAGTAAGTGTCAGTAAAATTATTGCTGCATTCCTGTTTTTTGCTGATTTTGAAGCAACAGATGCTAAAGCTTCTGATTTATCTGTATAGGAAATACTGTGGCCACAGACATGTTGTCTGAACATCCTTTGCTGTCTGAACCATCTTCTGTGAGTTTCTATAACTGGATGTCAAATGCTGTGGGCAACAGGGGAAGTGTAGTACAGGAAAGTCCGGCCACCAAATCTGGACACAATAGTCTTCCAACAGGTATTGCTAATTGCAGCTGGATGGATTTAAGAGATGATCCTGGGTTGGCTGTTCTGTTTTTACTATGTTCTTTCTAAAAGTAACTGAGCAAGAGACTTAAATTTAACATATGGGAATACTACTTGTGGGAATTCTCAGCAAACCAGAAAATGAACAAATGTGATTTAAGCAAAATTGTTTTCATTTCCCTCACCCTGCCTCCAAAAATGCAGCTTTTTCTTATACTTGGAACTGTAAATGTAGGTTCCAAAACCATGTGTAGCTGCCCACAGCTAAACCATAAAATCGTCCTCATTTGCAGAGTTCTTTGGATCTTGTTATTTTTAATCTAATTTGCATGTTCTGGTTTTGTAATAAGATTTTATAGGTTGGAATCCTTGTTCTTTCTTAATTCTGCTCTGAGACTAAACGTAAAGCTCTATTTTGAGTATATAGTTCTTCAGGGATGGGAATTCATCAGTCGGTGTAAGGGAAGGGAGAAAAGGAAATATACATAACTGAAAGTCTGAAGTATATTAAAGAAACAAATACATAATGACTTATTGTGGCTTGCTTATTATTTTTGTAAGCCTGGCATCATTCATAATCCTCAAAGGTGTATTTCTTGATTTTTTTTCACTAAATCCTCTGAATTTGAATGTTTCTTCTATTAACAGTCTATCAACAGTAATATAGTAATCTTAGGCAACAACAAGTTGTTTTAGTTTGTTTTTAATATTGAACAAATGATCCTACGAAACACCTTTGTGTTGTATGTACCGATTAACTGGTGTGGCTTCTCTGTAAACTGGAATGTGTTTCTGTGAAAAAAGAATCACAGGGTAGAAGTATAGCTTTCAAATTTTTATTTCCCTAACCCTTCCCCTCCAGCTATACTTTTTTCTGCTGAGCCTGTAGCAGTTTGTTCACAAGCTCATGTTCTTGTGATTAACACTTAGTCTTTTTAACTCGGACATAGATCTATCTAAACGAGTTTTCTGTGGAAGTGTGTAGTCATGGTGCTTTAATTAAGTACTGTAGGCTTGAGTTTTGGAGAACCAGGATTAGCTTATACTGACATAGTAACTCTTGTCTCATGGAGGTTTATTAAGTCCTGTCCAACCTAAAGATGCAGGAGATTGAGCATTGTGCTTGTGCTCCAAGTCTGATTGCTCATGAGTAGAAAGACTGCAGGGAAGTGGCTGTCCATAGTAATTTTATGAAGAGCATATTTAACTAGAGACTGATCTATAGACATCTAATTAGTAGATCTTGCACTGGGACTAGTAAAACCCAGAAGTTTATAGCATATTGGAAACCAAAAGAAAGTATCTGCAGCTGTAGCTAATCTTTCCTTTGATTGATGGTGTAGGCTACTCAATCTACAAACTATTTTGATTGAAACAGGAGTTAAGTACACTGTAGGATGCAGTACAGGCAGAATGCCTTGGAGAGGAGGGCAAAAAGAAGGAAGTTTTTTTTGTGCTGTCCAAATACAAATTGGGATATCTCTATTACTGGTTTCAGCAATATCAGACTGTTTCTTTACACTGAGTGCTAATTTTGTGTGGTTATAGACCTGACTAGGGCTCTGACTTTCTATGTGTGTGGCATGTGTTTCTGTATAACTAATCTTGCTGAATTAATAGAGTTGGTGGTGTTAAAATTTGCTGTGGCGTTAGTGTTCCATGAGTATTTATTTTTCAGGTGTGGCACCCAACCTTCCTACTATACCCTCTGCTTCAGACTTCAACACAGTTTTGTCTAGTGACCAGAACACCCTGGATGGCACACACTCACAACATAGCACCAGTCAGGATGACATTGCAGGTGTAGAAGAGGGGAATCAGGGGTTCCCTGCTGTGCAGCTAGCAGATGCACAGGTAAGTGTGGTTTGCTGATGTATTTTGGTGTTCTGTAGGGAAAAAATATCACTTAAGAAAAAGAAAATGAAAAGAGGTCTTACAATGATAAAAATGTTTTGTACACATTTCCTATGCATTTCTATGCAAAAATGAAATGCTCAAGAAACCTCTGACGTGTCCTATAACGAACTTTATGAATGGTGATTAATAGAGCATTTTTTTATAACTCCAAAGAACATATTAGAGTACTTACGAGATTAACCTAGTTCTCCAGAGTACAACCTTGCTCCCATAGCTAAGCATTCAGTGCTAGCTTGCTGTGTAGTCCAACTTCTTACTCAGAAAGTCCATAAAGCTTCTCTTTATCACCTTACTTTCTGTTTTACTGCACTGTCAAAAAAACTTAAACATGTTCTGTATTATATAGCTGACATTGTAAATTTCGTAGATCAATAAGTGATGGAGAGAGATTATAGGAATAATCTGGACAGTAAGGTGTAAATCATTGGGTTTTGTTTTGTAGGTTGTTTTCAAACCTCTACTGAGTTACACAGGAATTCAATCTCAGGATGCAATGCCACTCTGCTATAGGATGTACTTTGGAGAGTACCTTTCCTTCTCTGGAACTTTGGACTGCCTAAGAGCAGATATTGTTGATTCAGATACAGCAAAGGAAAGAAAAGGCAAGAGAGCTCGAAGGTATGTTGTGAGATATTTGAGGATAGGTATATTGGTAAAAGAACAAAAATAGGTTTTTCATGTGGAGATACAGAATTCCAAAGCACTTCCATAGAATAAGGAGCAGCCCCTTATTCTTTTAATCATACCAGTTTTGTTTTCCTATTAGAATACTATTTTTTTTAATAATAATCCCTAATCTTTTTAGGGAAAGGTTTGAAAATTTTGAGTGTTTACATCTTGTCTGCTTTTGAAAATTGGAGTTTGGGGAAAGGAGAGCTGGTGGGAATAATCTTAGGGGACATTTGAGAGACTCTTAAATGCTGTTTTGTAATTAATTCTGTAAATGAGGTTTTTAATTTCAGTGTAAATGCTGGATCTTCCCCCCACCAATTTTGAGTGAAGTTTTCAGTTATGATGGAAAGATTGGGTGCCAGAATAAAGTCAAACTGAATGATTACTGTGTTAGTAGCATGCGGTATGAAAGAATAAAAGTTCATTTGCTGTATTTAAAACTGTGGTAAGAAGATGATATCCTAAGGGGAATAAAAGGTTGGTTTTCGTAAATTAGGTGTACCACTGAGTAAAAAAGTGTTTGACTCTATAGAAAGAAACAAAGTAATAACTTGTATTTTTAATTTCCTTAGGCAAGGAGCTGTCAATCTTCCCCCTCTTGAATTCAAACCAGCATTGATGTTGGAAACTTTCAGTATTAGTGCTGTTGTAATGGAGAAATCCATGTGCACGCCTCATAACTCCACTAACGCCCTTTCTTTTCATGATTTGAACAAACGCTATTATAATACTTTCCACTGTAATTTTACAATTTCTTGCCAGTCCATAAGCCAGCATGTGGACATGGCACTGGTTCGTCTTATTCATCAGTTCAGTACAATGATTGATGATATCAAAGCCACACAGACGGACATCAAACTTAGCAGATACACAGCTGGATCAGCCTCTCCGACGCCTACTTTTAAAACCCGCAAACACAGAGACTTCCGCTCTTCTGACTTCAGCCGAAGCTCTCGAGGAAGTCTTAATGGAGGTAACAGAGTGAACAACACCAAGAACAAAAGAACAAACAATGAGAACAATAAAAAAGAGTCTCGAAACAAGAATTCCTTGGGGAGGTCAGAAAGACGAACTTCTAAAGTGTCCAGGAAAGGTTCGAAAGATGTAGTTGACCACATGACCATTCATATGGATGATTCTGACTCTATTACTGTGTCGGAACAGAGTGAACCTTCTGCTGAGTGCTGGCAAAACATGTACAAACTGTTGAACTTCTATTCACTCATTTCTGATCCAACTGGGATTTTAGAAAAGTCTTCTGAAACTTTTGGTCCAACAGGTAAACTAGCTCATGAATCCAGATAATTTAGAGTGTGTGCTTTAGCTCCAGTGTACTCTTCTAAAGCTTGATCTAAAGTTGTTCTTGAAAGTTTCCAATACCATTTAACTCATATTAGAGAGACAAGTTTTGAGGATGTGGGGAGAAAGCTTGGAATTATTTTACCAAGATGTTGTATAAAAGAAAAAGAAAAAAAAAATCTTTTCCTGCCTTTATAGTATGCTTTCATTCTTTCAATTCTAGACTTAGTCAAATATGTGTTAATTGATTTGTTTTAAACTTATATTGTTGTGCAGCTCTGTTAATCTGAATTTGCACTGAGCGTGGGACTGTGTTAAAAGGGTAACATTTCTGGTTAATTGAGTGGATTAAGTTTGTTCCTCCCTATATGCTATTTGGTTTTTAAGCAGCTGGTGGAAATGCTGTATAGTCTCATTCTGTGAACACCCATAAGCACATGCATAAGTGATCCTGACAGCCCTGGGAATGACTGAGTAAAAATATAAACTGCAAACCTAGCTTTGAGGGAAGAAAAGGTTAAGTACTGATTTTGATGAAGTCCGGCAAAGATTACAGGTGTTAGGGCCATAATTTCACCAAAAACTTTGAGGTTTGGGGTCATCATTGCTCTCTATTTCCAATGTATTTTAGCACAGCAGCGTAAATACAAGACCTGACTTAGCATCATACTTTTTGTTGGTGAACTTAGGTTGCTGTAAATGTGCAGGGATGGTACAGTTCTTAGTAAGGCCATATTCTCTTTGGACTTATTCTAACTAAAGAATGAAAAACTGAAAAAATGTCAAATGAGAGCTTCTGTTAAAAAGAGGGCAATATCTTTCATGCACAGAATATCATATCCCTAGCTATAATATCTCTACAGAGGGTAAGTTTTTTACATTGTTTTTATGCTCTGAGTGTTGAAAAGGAAAACTTGTGCATCCAAAACTAAATTGTAAGAAACTTTCGCTATGAAATGATAAAAAAAAAAGCAATAGGACAAAATGCTGTCAGAACATTTTTATTGTATGACAATAAAATCACATAAATATGAATATTTATATTTATAGAATGTACATAAGAATGTATTTTTGAATAATAATGAAATCATATCACTCATTATTCTCCCCACTGTGTCTCAGATTTGGTTCAGTTGCAATGTTACTGGAGTGGAATAAGCAAGCCACAGATAATTTATCTGAAGAGTTTGCTTGATGTGCAAGATACATGATCTTTCATTTCAAATACAAATATAGATCGAATATACCAAACATGTCTTGTAAAGTATCCATAAGTGACTTCTTTGTATTTTTGTAGGCGTTCGAAGCCCAACTGAACCTGCTTGTAGAGTAGCATTTGAGAATGAACAGGATAACGGCAGAGACTCACAGAGGAAGCGCAGCCTGGTGACTTCGGAGCCACAGCATGTGACTCTCATAGTCTTTGGGATAGGCATGGTGAACCGAACTCATCTGGAGGCAGATATTGGTGGACTAACCATGGAGTCTGAACTAAAGAGAATACATGGCAGTTTCACCCTGAAAGAGAAAATGAAAGGTGGGATAAGCTAAAAGGTACTCTAATGGAATGCAGTGACAACTTTACATGTTTATTTGTGTGTATACCTATAACCAGAGCCTATATCTGCAATAGGTTTTAGATGTAAATAATGTACATTATGTCTGTGTATAGATAGTATAATAACATTCAACAATTGAAAACTATTACTAGGGTACTGAAGGATTTTAAAAGGATGCAAGATTTTCAGAAAATGCTGTGAAGGAAAAACTTATGAAATTTATCCTTTCATTTTAAAAATTTTCATTCTTGTCACAATTTAAATTTGATATTACTTTATGTGACTACTGAAATAGTAATTTTTTAGTTATTTTCCTGCTACGCTTTTTGAAAGCAGTAGGCATGCCTAGAAGTATTTTACTTGAATGAAATGCTGTTATCTTTTTTTCTTAAAGATGTACTACATCAAAAGATGACTGAGACGTGTGCCACTGCTCACATAGGAGGTGTCAATATCGTCCTGCTGGAGGGAATTACTCCAAATATCCAGTAAGCATGAAACCTAAAAATTTTATATTGGTCAAGTACATAAAAGTGGTATTAGATTTGTCACAGTGAGTGACAGCTGAGTAAAGTTATGTAGCTTAATATGGCAAAAGCATTGGTGATGTCTTAAGGTAGAATCCATGAAGTCAGAGTTTGGTGGCAATTATGCAGTTGTTGCAGAATTGGGCTTGAGTTTGACTTGTATTTGCAAGTGCCCATTGACAGGAGACTTTTCTATGAAAGGCATATCTGAGTAAACTGAGAAGGAATATGGTGAACGTTAGTAGTAGATTTCAGTTTTCACACAAGTCTTAGATATAGTTACATGAGTATAAACGCTCCTGTTCCTTTCTGTTTCTAGTAAAAGATATTAGTAAGGTCAGAATTGATTGTATGATCACAGTGTAAATGAGTAAGTGACCTGATTGAAGAGTTGTACATGACAGGCCTTCTTGTACAAAGAAATAAATGTCATGTAATCTGAGCTTTCTACACCAATTATGTTCCATGTGGTGTATGCATAGAAAATTTATTACGTTGTGTGTGTTATTTCTCTTATGCTTCTTGTTGCTTTTTGAAGCTTATAGATTCCATTAAACCATACGAGATTTTTAGGGAGTATTTAACATGCTGATGCTGGTTATTTCCATTTAAGACCTGTGTTGTTTCATTAATAGATATATTTTTGAACTCCCATGATTCTTTGTGTTATTTTTACACTTCTGTATCTCTACCCTTTATAAAATTGACACGACTTGGCAGGAGTGAGCAGGAGAATTACTTTTTGTGTGTGAATATCTGAAATGACTGGCTTAGCATCGATCTTTGG
>JASSUY010025015.1:0-21013 GCA_032466535.1 Forpus xanthops
AAACTTAAACAGGGGAAGTTTAGATTGGATCTGAGGAAGAAATTCTTTCCTGTCAGGGTGGTGAGGCACTGGAATGGTTGCCCAGGGAAGTTGTGAATGCTCCGCCGCTGGCAGTGTTCAAGGTCAGGTTGGACATAGCCTTTGATGGCATGGTTTAGTGGGAGGTGTCCATGCCAATGGCAGGGGGATTGGAACTAGGTGATCTTAATGTCCTTTCCAACCCTAACTATTCTATGATTCTATGTTAATGTTAAATTCAAAGATAGGTTCTTTACGTGCCAGTCTCTGTTCTATGTACAGAGGCACTTTAAAATGGCTGTCATATCATCTAATGTTGAGATTATACTACACTTTCCAAACTGCTTAATAACCCCAATCCTTTGCTTCTATCAGTAATTCAGCTCTTTGGATCTACTCATAAGAATGTAAAATTTTAAATAAAAAAAGACTTCATAAACTTGCTGCAGGGCTGAAAACCTAGACTTGTGTTTTTCTTTGGTAGTGTTTTATACATTTTTGCCTATTTTCTAATGCAGTTACTGTGACTCTTCCCTTATGATATAGATCTGTGATTTTCTTACTATCTGTGGTTCCTGTTCCAGTGTGAGGTGCCAACACCAACAAAGAGACATAACTACATTTTCTCCAGTAGGTATCAATTAGATAGCAAGCTCTCTTTTTACAGTGGTTGTTACCTGCTACTTGCTCTAAAACATTTGTGCTTATTGCTAGCCCTGCTCATTGTGAATCAGGTACAGGCAAATCCTGCATGCCTTTGTTATTGTAGGAATTTCCCTTCCAACAAAATAAGTTTGGAATACATTTTGTGTCATATCCATTGCTGAATACATTAATTAATTAATCAGATGAAAGGATAAATATAAATATTTGCTGTCAGTTTCCTGCTGTAAATGTAGGTTGTCTCATGTACTGTGTAGTGTATATTCCCGTAAAAGGAGGAATGTGAAACTGCGTCATGACACAGCCCCAGAATGAAGTAGATTTCTTGACCTTGGTGTGCTGAGCTGTGCAGTTGTAGTGTTCTCCAGGAGCTGCTTTTGACAAGGAATGTCTCTTGAAGTAAATTTAAAAATCTATTTGGGAAAGATTCTGCAGAGAAATTTGCCAAATTCATGCTTAGATGCTGGCACAGGCTGCCCAGGGGACTTGTGTCTGCCCTGTCCCTGACAGTGCTCAAGGCCAAGTTGGATGGGTCTTGGGGCAGCTTGGTCTAGTGTCCCTGCCTGTGGTATGGGGCTGGAACTGGATGAGTTTTAAGGTCCTTTCCAACCCAAAACATACAATGATTCCATGTTTACTGTATCTGGCAAGAAATATATATTTTTTTGAATCCCAGGTTTTGTGTTGTGTTTAGTGACTGGAGTAGAGACAGGTAAACCTGAGAATTTTATTTCACTCTCTGCTCTGCTATGTTAAACCCCCTGAATTTTTACTTATTCCCTAGTCTCTGTGTCAGTTTCTTAATACTTAATACAGAGGTAATGAATTTTACTTGTTCTGGCAAAAATGCTTCCAGACACCGCCGCAAAAAGTTGGTTTAAAAGTGCAAATTAAGTTTACATTTTTAAGGATATATTTGGGCTTTCATAGGAGAAATCAAAGGACTTCCTAGGCAGAGCAAGGACTCTTGCCCAGAAGCGTGTTTTCATTTGTGCTGGCCCCCCCTCAGGAGCAGCTCTTGGGCAGTGCCTTCGGTAGCTCCCATGGGTTGTGTTAAGAGAAGCTCTGTGGGCTGGAATTCCCACTTGACGCTGTTGGGCCCGGCCACCCCCTCTCCTGTTGCCTCCTACGGTGCCTGCCAAAGGCTGGTGCTGCTGCTTGGCTGTTGTCTCCTGCAGCCGCCATGGGAGAGCCCCCGCACAAACGTGTTTGCTTCTGTCTAAAATCTGTGCAGTTTTTAGTAGTATTGCAGCCTCCGGTGCGGGGTTTTGAAACTCCATCACAAGCCACCTTCAGAATATCCTGGAGAAGCTGGAGTGTAGCTTGTATTTATAAGTTATTTGTTTGCATGAGGCACATGTGTTGATACTGTGAGTCATCCGTCCATTTTACTGTGACATTTTCAAGCACAATTACGTGTAGTGGAATTTTTTTGGTAGCTAGCTATGGTGCCCATCTGTGAAATCATCATTCCACTGAGCACTAAAAATAGAGACGAAACTCTTCAGAGAAAATTTTGAGTCTACTTAAATGACAGTTTGAAATGTGTTCCTGCAGTCAACAGTTTAAATATTTTCTATCCTAAAAATGGGTAGTTTAAATTTAAGGTGATTTAGTCCTGCTGTCACCACTTCACCTTGCTAGCACAGTGATACAGTTGGAAAGAATTTCTGGCTAAGAATCGAGTCTGATGCCCACCAAAGCAAATTCACTTGCGCCTCAAATGACTAGGACTGGCGTAGGCATGTGAGAGTTCTGGCAAATGGATAACACACAGGGTGGAAAGTATTTATTAGTAACAGGGGATCACTGGAGACAAGTGTGAATACAATCCATGACTGTAGATCTGAGGGAACATGGAGGAGATGACAAATAAGAACACTAGGAAATGAAACTTTGAGATAAAGACAACAGAATATTCAGTAACTTGTAAGTGGCTGTATTTGCAGCCTAATAATCAAAGCAAGTTAGGGAAAAGATATGGTAAACACTGAAAATAGTGAAGAACTACAGCTAGGAGAGGGACATGCTGGAAGAACACAAACTGGGTTGCTGAGTAATAGCATCCTAATTGAAGCCACAGAAAGCCAAAGAATCTAATTAGTCAGGAAAACACATTACATTCTTCGTAATTTGTTTTGAAAAAATCCACTGGATTTTATATTTAACAGATTTTTAGTATGTTCATGGCAGATGATACTGTTTAGAATTTTCATACTTGCATATATAGATAAATGAAGAATATAGTTTCAGAGACATATACAAGAAAGCGTTTAATTCAAAATAATGCTTGCAGTTGTCCCTTACTATATGGGTACTGTGATATAGAGTTCTGCTTATAGGATGGAAAAAATAAATTAGGACTTCTGTTGAGTTAGTAAACATTACTAGAATCATCACCCATTTCTTTAACCCACAGGCAGTCTGAGACATGCTTGAAGCTGTAGCTCAGTCAAATATAAGAGCATTGTCTGTGCACCCTGATGTCTTCCCTCCTTCTTCCCTCCTTCTCTCTTCCTCCTTCCCTCCCTGTTTCTGTACAAATTTTCACTATGAGTTTTTTTCCCAGAATATACAGCTAGATCTCCAGCTAGACTGAAGTAGTGTTACTCACTTCATTTACATTTAGCTTTCAAAAATTTGTATTTTTGGTGAGCTTATATGCAAATGATTACATGGTAAGACCTCAGTGAGGAAGGTTTCTTGTAGCTGGAGTGGTTTTGTCAAACGCTAAATAGAAGAAAAAAAATAAAAAAAAATAATGAAAAACAATTATGCAAAAGAATAAAAGCTTATTCCTGCAGAAGGCAAATGCAGATTCACTGTTCTATCCTTTTGGAAATTTTTTTCCCTATTAAATCTCAAGCATAGATAAGGTCAATAACATGAACAATTAAGCCTCCCTCTCATAGTCTTTATTCTATAGTGGATTAATATACTTTAAAATCCATTTATGCACAATTTTATCTAGTTCTGAGATCCCAGTTAATGGGCTTTCAGAAGTATGTACTTTTTATAGTTGTCCATATAAACTACATTCATAATAATGAAGTGCTATTTTCAGTTTGTTAGAGTCACCATCAGTTGTACTGACATCAGAAAGATGATATTTACTGATCTGACATAAACAATATACAGACATATTTAAATTTCATAATTTTATTTTAGATAAAAATTCAAACATCTTCAGACTCAAACTGTAGTTCTACCATACTTCAGATAAGAAGAATGAAAATAGAAGTCTTTAGGCAAAAAGAAGAGAATGCACCTGAAAATACACATAAAATTAAAAGGAAATGCAGAACATGGACGAGAATGAATCCTGCAAGTCCTTGCTTGCAATGTAGCCATCTTTCATTAAAATATTCCTCCCATGTATAATGATAGTAATAGTTTAGTATATATTAGCATACTAATAACTTCAGCTGTACTATTAGAATTAATACTGGGTTAACCTGCGTGAGTGAGAATCCCTGCCTTGTTAAGGACTAGGCTACTTCTGTTGCTTCCCATTTTTTATAAGATTGCGTATTTGTTACGCAAGTTCCTCCCACATGCACTGCAATCGGGTTTGTTCCTTCTTCCTGCAATGAACCGCTGCACAGTACTGCTGTGTACCACTCCACATGTTCACAGTGGCTGTAGTTTTGATTAAGTAGGTTTTTTCTTCTGCACGATGCTCCTAAATTTTTACTGGGCTTTTCCTCCTGTCAGGTCCATAAGAAGCTGCTTCTTCAGCCACCTCTTTCCCTTACAGAGAATAAATCCCTGAAAACCAATAAATGTTATTGAGGGGGAAATTATGTTTAGTGGCAAATATGCAATAAATGTATGAGAATCATTGAATCATAGAATCACAGACTGGCTTGGGTTGAAAAGGACCTTGAAGATCATCCAGCTCCAACCGTCACAGGCAGGAAAACCTTCCACTAGAGCATATTGCTCAAAGTCACATCCAACCTGGCCTTCAACACTGGGAGGGGTGGGGCAGCCACAGCTTCTCTGGGCAACCCATTCCAGTGTCTCAGTATGAATATAGTGATTTCATTCTGTGGATTCTCACCATTCTCATAGTGAAGAACTTGTCAATATCTAAGCTAAATCTCCCCTCTTTCAGTTTAAAGACATTCCCCATTGTCCTATCCCCACGTAGGCAGTCCCTCTCCATGTTTCTTGCAGGCCCTTTCTAGGTTTGGAAGGCTGCTATAAGTTGAATTTCTTTTTTAATTATAATTCTAATTTTGAAAATACAGTAGGTAATTTGATCTAGCAATAAAGGGCCCATTAGCTTTTGAAATATGCAAAAGTATGTACTTAAAGGTTTGGACCAACTGTTAAAATTCTTTTTTTGGTTTTACTGGGAGGTTCACCAAGTTCGGATTTGAGAAGCATTTGGTAGCTTCCAGTACGTACTACTGTGTTCTGTTGTAAGAACTAGGGTTAGAAAATAGGCATTGTTGAAGCCAGAATCCAGGAATCTCATGAAAACATTTGCAAGGGAAGAAGCCCTTTTCAATGGGATGGTTTTTGCTGATGTTAGATCCAGTACTTACCAGTTACGAATTTCTCAGTAGTGCCTCAGTGCTTAACTTCATAAGCCTCATTTTAAAAACGTGATTTAGATGTGCGAGTCTAGATTTCTCAAGGCAATAAGTGCCTAAGCAGGTTAGGCACTAACTCCTGCTAAGCACGTTAGGTGCCTGCTTCCAGTGCCTGCAGTGGTTGTTAGGCAACTAAGCTTGATTTAGATACTTTTGAAAATGCACCAAGCATTTCTGACACCTAAATATCTGACTGTCAGGAAAAGAAGTCCTAATGACTTTCATGGACATTTAAGGCAAGTACCTAAGTACACAGTAGACTGTTTTAATCTGGAGAAACATGTGCTGTAATGATAGAAACCTGCTGAGTGGGTGTGGTGCCTTCCTAATTAAATCTAACCAGCATATTGACTCACGACTTCAGCAGCTGAATCCATCAGGTCAGAGGAAGTGTTGAAGTTGAGGGCAAGAAGTGGTATTAGTTTTTTTTTGTTAGGAGCCTTCTCTCTAGCTCATCCCTTCTGCTAATGTTTTAACTTACGAAGGTAACACTAAAAGGGGTAGGCCCCACCTAACAGGCAGCTTGTGGAGCTGGAGGGTGGGCTTTCTGCAGCGTGTCCCTGGGGAATAACAGCAGTTTTACTTCTATTATGTGTATGTAGTTGTTATTTATCATCAATTATATGGAGATAGTTGTGGGTGAAGGACGACTGAAAGAGAGAATAGGATCTGAATAAGGAAATGGTAGAGGAAAAGGATAGTAGAAATAGTTTCACTAATGTTTTCTTAGCAAAATAATACCTTCATTGACGGTAAAGTTTCAAAACTATTGGGTTTGATCATAGCTTGGAAAAAAAAAAAAAATCCTGAAATACTCTTAAAAAATATTGGAAAATGTTCCTTGCTGAGAAAACTAATTTTAATTTTGAAGCATGAGCTCCGTTTTGAGTGTGTGTGTCTATAACCCTGACTTTGTCTCATCAGTCATTTTCCATAGCAATGGCAATGCTGTCTCGCAGTGGTCGGAGACGGCTGCCCTGAGCTTCCTCCTTCACCGTACCTCTCCACGGAGCTCTGGTAGCTTCGACACCCCTGAAACAAACCGAGCGAAAGGTCAGGGTTCTGCAGTGAAAGGCGTCGAAAATAAGCATTTATTAGAGTATTTATTTTTTCGGATAAACTCCGGCAGTCTGGGGCTGAGCCCGCAGCGTGGAGCGCTCCAACCTGGGGCTGTCCATGTCGGGGCAGCATCCCGGCGCGCTGCTTCTGGGGGCCTGAGGGGACGGGGCCTCGGTGGCCACAGGGCGGCGAGAGAGCAGCGGGAGCCGGGCCGTGGGGGGACGCCGCGTGGGGCGGGAGGAGCCGTGCGGCGGCGAAGGAGTTAAAGCGGCGGCGGCAGCAGCTCTATTTGCGGCTGCGGAGCTCCAGGCGATTAGCGAGCGGCTCCGCGCCCCCGCCCGGTCCGGCCCGCGGCAGCAGCAGCAGGTGGCGGCGGTGGCGGCAGCAGCGAGGGAGTTAACCCCGTGGCGGTGACAGGAGGAGGACTGAGGAGCGGGCAGCGGCAGCAGGGGGACGGAGGGCAGGCAGCGGCGGTGGCAGCAGCAGGCGGGTTGCTAGGGATGGAGAGATCCCGTGTCACCCGGATGTGAGTGTCATGTTGGCCCAAACTCTGAGGGATTTGGCAGCTGCGAAGCAGCAGCGGCAGGAGGAGGAGCAGCCCCTCGCACGTCGCTAGTCACTACCATGGGGGTCGGGTAGCGCAGGGACAACACACACCTGGCTCGGTGGGGTGGGGGCGTCTCTGCCCTTTTTTTATTTTCGATTTTCCTCGTACGCACTGGAGAAAGTGGGAATCATGCACCACCAGCAGCAGCCTGAGAGGCACCCAGAAGGTAAGAGCTGGAGATCCCACCTACGGCGGCGGCGTGTGGGGCTGAGGGAAGGGAGGGGGCAGTGGAGGAGGATTTATGAGGGATTTGGCAGTCAGGAGATTAAGAAAGGGCTGGAGGGTGAGGAGCGTTTGGGATGGGAAAGAGATGAGCGGCAGGGCTCGGGGAGCCACCGGGAATGAGCTGAAAGCGGGATAAGGTGCTGCCCTCGGCGTGTGACCGACAAGCGAGTCCGTCCCTTGTCCTGGGGCTACTGACACCGGCTGGTTGTACTGAGCAAGCTCACGGCTCGCTCCTCGCTTCCCTCGTGCTTGTGTAATCGTGGATAAACGTGCCCGGCGCTGCGGCTCACGAGGCTTCCCCGCCCCGGGGCGAGGGGTCGGGGCAGGGCCGTGGGCGCGATGTGCCCGGTCCCTGCCGGGCGTGCGGGGCGAGCCGCGAGCATCCTCGGCGGTAATGCTCTCCGGCCCCGCCACATCCCCCGCGGTTGTTTATAAACGATTCCTCCCCCACAGTTAGCTGCAAGTTTGTGGTTTTGCCCCTGGTGGGGGCAAGCTTTGTTTCCTCTTCAAGTGTTGATGGTGGATAGGTAGATGGGTGGGTGGCTTGTTTGCGCCGAACCACATTTCATGGCATCCAGAAGGGCAGGCGGAAGGCTGGGGAGGTGACTGTGCCATAGCAGTTGTATTGGGCGAGGGGATGTGGAGAAGAGCGGGGATGCTTTGGAATCGTTGGCGCTGACACCCCCCGCTTTGTCCCGGAGCCAGTCCGCCCCCGACTCCTCTGCCGCCGTGTCAAGCCGCTGGCCAGCGCTTGCCGCCCTGGTGCCGGGTCTCCGCAGCAGCTCGGCCTCCTCCGTGACCCCCCCGACCCCCGCCGCCATCCCGGGGAGCCATCTTAGGGCTCCCGCGGCCCCTCGCCCCGGCGGGCAGCGGCGGCGGCCGACACCAGGCTCGTCCCCGTCCACGCGTGTTCGCGGCTCTCGCGTCTTTCTCGTTGTCTGTTTCCCCCCGCATATAGAAAAGGAGGGGTGCGCTTTTTGTGGCTCTCTGACGAGCAGCGATCGCTACGGAGCTGTTTTCCTCTCCTGCCTGGGTAGATCCATTTCACAGTCATCCCCTGCCAGCCCTGATTTCCAGCACGTATATTGTGCAGTTCCTCCATGTTTCTTCCCACCCGGGCATCTGCAAGTTTTGAGTTTCACTTGGGAATCTCTCCTTTCTACAGGTGCATGTACAGGAGCAGATTCTGTTGCTCTAGTTAAGGAGCTTGCAAGGAAAGATCTGTGCAATGAGATTGTATTTTGCCGCCTTGGCTGTCATTGGGATGAAGAGGACTTTATTACTGTTTGGAATGTACAGTTTATTATTTTAAACTTCATTAAAAAGCAAAACCAAACTTCATCCCTCAAAAGTGGTATCATGGTTGTAATTTCTAGTGTGAAACTTACCGGTGCTTTATGAATATGTTTGTCAGCAGACACTATAGGATTCTTCACTCATGAGAGGCAGCCATTCATTTTTCTTTGAGAATACAGAGTAGGGTGAGATTTAACTTGCTTACAGGATCTTTCTCTCTTCTACAGCCCAGTTTTGGTTATTCATAATTGAACAATGCATAAGAATTTTAAACAACTACTTTTTGACCAAAATGAGATGAGAAAATAGTAAATACTAAGGTACTACAGCAAAGTTCATTTTAAGGAGTAGCTATATTTTATTGGGTAAACATGGTGACATGAAAGCTGCCATTCAGTTGGGAAAAAAAATGCAGTAAATGGAAGAATCAAAACTTGAAGCGTTTGTGTCTTGATGCTTGCATTAAACTCAAAGTTACAATACTGATTCCTGAGTGCTTTTTTTTTGCTTCTGTTCAGTCACATATGTATCTGCGTATACTTGTGCTCTGTAGTACATGTCATGGAAGCATCACACTGCCAAGAAGTCTTAAAATGATCTTTTTCTCAGAAATATTGGGAAACATTTTAGCATATATAAAAAAAAATATAACCAAGGACTTCTTTCTTTTGTTCCACAGGGGCGAACTATGCAAGTAGCACCAGGATTCCTCTCCCTGGTGACGGACCAGCTATTCAGTCAAACAGTTCAGCACCATCCAAGCCAACTGTTCTATCTTGGCAAGCTGCAATTGATGCTGCTAGACAAGCAAAGGCTGCCCAAAATATGAGTACCACCACAGCCCAGTCTGTAGGATCTCTGTCCCAAAGAAAACGCCAGCAATATGCCAAGAGCAAAAAACAGGGTAATACGTCTAATAGTCGGCCACCCCGTGCCCTTTTCTGTTTATCTCTCAACAACCCAATACGAAGAGCCTGCATTAGTCTAGTAGAATGGAAGTATCCTTTGGTATGGTTTCCTTTTTTTGCAATCTGTTCCTTGCATGTACCAAGGGAAATTTTTTATAGCATCTTATAGCATCACAGTCAACATAATAGCTCCCTTGCACTTGTAGGTAACTGTCTTTAATTTTAATTACAGTTAATTTTGCTTAAGGTACTGTTAAGGTTAGTCTCCTAGCTTGTGTCACGAAGACATAGAGTATCATTTTACTAAAACAAGTAGCTCAAAGTCAGAGAAGAGCTCATAGCTGTTCCTTTTGCCTTGGAGGAGGTAGGGGAACATTTTCAGAACTTTTTTGTTACAAACTTAGGTTGTGTTCCAGCAAACCTTTGTGTTACGTTTGTTGCCTTCCAGAGAAGAGTGGATAGGAGTAAATCTAGTAGTGTTAACTGGGAGTTGACCTGAGGTACCAAACCTGTGTCTCCCGTATTGCACTTTTATGTATTGCTGTCAGGGCAAATGAGTCAGGTTTAGAAATCTTTTTAAAAAGGTTATTTTTCCAGGTACTAGAAATAGAAAAGACCTTTAGTTAAGCCAAGGACTCATGCTAAATAGATAAAAGTGTTTGAAATACATTAATCTTCTGGACTTTTACAACATACGCCTGTCACCAAACATGTTAGAAGCATGCACATCTGTAGAGAGGAGTCAGACATATTGGCCTGCATTCATGATGACTTCTTATGCTGGGAAGGATTCTTAGTCTTTAGGTCAGTATGTGGATGTCTGTGGCATGTTGATTTGGCATATCACTTAATTATCAGAAAAAGTTTGAATTAGAAAATAGTTTTGTTGAGGTATGAGGAGAATAATGTTGGCCTACTAGTCACAGCAACATCCCTGTATTGGCAAACAGCTGTACAAGAGTGGATTGCTGAGATAAGACTCATTTTGTTACTGAAACAGAAGAGCCAACCTGGCTGTAGAAGCTGTTACTCATTTATAGGGCTTGGGTTTGGTTTTTTTTTGGGTTTTTTTTTTTTCAATTCTTTGAACATAATTCAGTTGCAAATTAAAGATAGTAAAATATCTGCTTCTTTCACTGAAACTGGTAGAAGTCCAACTAATTTCAGTAAATTGGCCTCTCCTTGGCTAAGGTCAGTTCAATGTAATTACTATGGATCTAGAGTAGAATAATTCAGGGCTGAATTTGTCCTGGTAGCAAGTTGTCAATCTTGTGTTCTTACCATTTGTTTGTTTCAATCTGGAGAGCCCTGCATATTCAGATGTGTGTTGTAGCTTTACTTTGTACACAGTACAGCAGCTGTTGATGTTGATAGGCTTTGTGAACATAAACTCAGCTCTTGAGGTGACAAACTTTTTGTGAATCAACAAACAAAATGTAACAGATCTTAAGGGGCAGATGGGGTTTGTAGGAGTTGGTGGTTTGTGTGAATTGTTGTTGGTTTGGTTTTTATTTGTTTCGTCTTTGCTTTTTATTTTTTCCCTGCCCCCCCAAAACAAAGCAAACTGACAAAAATAGACTTTTGAGTATTTTCAGTATTCTTTCTGTAGTCTTGTGGGACTCTTACAGACATATATCATGAGATTGTGTGTTGAATTAAGGGAAGAATGTAAACAAATCACAGCTAAAGGCCTACATACTCTCTTTCCAAACTTCTATGGGTATGTTCATCTGGGTACCTCCATGTTTGGAGCTACAAGACAAGAATGAAATTATTTGAGGGAAAGGCAAATTAATGACAAACTGAAGGATGAACTTCTACTTTTAGGAAGTGTTTTTCTTTCTGGAAGACAAATGGTATCTTCAGGTTTCAACTGCTGCCATCCAGATATGGTATGCAGCATAACTGCAGTTCATGCTATTGTCAGTGCAAAGGCTATAGCCTCAGTGTACATGGCTGCCAAATCAATAGTGGTGTTATATTTCCCAGTTTGCTCACCTAAATTTTCATCTGCTGTCTTGCCAAAGCAAAGTTATTCAACTTCCCAGCTGTCATACAGAAGAACTGTTGTGATTTGCTGGAATTCTTTCTCATATCCTATTATGAACGAGATCCCAAATGATTTTTCTCTTTTGGGTGAGCACATTTCTGTTAACATTAATGAGACTTATGTGAGCAAATGAGGACAGAACAGCTCAGTAAGTATTCCTTGACCATCATGAAGACCCATGTATTGATTTAAGAGTGTATAATTTTATTGATCTCTGGAATTGAATCTAAATTGCTCTGTTTCAGCAAGGGTAATAGTTTTCTCTTGTTCAATGTTCTCTTCTTTTTTGGGGAAAAAAAATAATTGTGATGGAAAATAGTGTGGTGCAGCGATACAACTAGAGGAAATTGTTTGTCATAGTTATCAGTTAAAAGGTTGCCTTAAAAGTAAGATTTAGTTTATAAGTGCTGATACTGAAAGAACTAGACTTAAAAGTTTGTAGGTAGACATAATTCGTTAATTCCTTAACAAGATTTTCCAGACCATTTGACATATTTATACTGTTGTCTATTTTTGCCAATTGTGTGGCCTTAGCTGTTTACATCCCATTCCCAGAAGATGATTCTAATTCAACAAATCACAATTTGGTAAGTACCCTCGAATTTTTAATGTTTGTTTGCTATACTTTAACTTGATGGTCATGATTAGCTATTAGTAAAAAAGCTAAAATTGATATATAGTGAAACTTGAAAATAGAGTGTTTATGAAATTACTTTGGTGTTTTTCAGTTTTAATATGTGCTCCCTTATGTCACATGTTTAAGATTTTTCAGAAGTGAAATTCTTTGGAGGGGAACGTACATTAATATTATGCTGCTTGTATAAACGTATTTGTGTGGTATAAAAACTTCAATTCCTATTGCTTATACTGATGAAATATATTTACTAGCTGTTACTGTGCTTCTGACACTTGTTTCAGTCCTGAAGTTTTACTGCCTTTCCTTGTATACTTGTCTAGCCTGTTTTCATTTTTTTAAGTGTTATTTTGCTCTGTATTTTACTAGATATGTTAGCTATTAATGAGAGGATGGTGGGGAAATTTACATTAATACATCTTAAAGTGATAGGAACATCAATCTGTATTTTAAAAGCAGTCACTGCTGGTGTGTGATCTCTCAAAAAGGGATGCTAATGCAGTAAGCAGAGCATAGAGATTTATTTCTTCACTTGAAAGTAACAATAGAGTTGCAGTTGAAAAAATACAATGAAAACTAATTTTGTGTTAATTCTGTGTTAAAACTTGGAAAAGCTGTTACACTGAAGGATAATATTGAATTATATTGCAATAATTTAATTGTTTTAACATAATCACCATCTTGAAATAGTTGAGTGCAGTGGTCCCGTACATTCAAAATCTGCATGTGACTTTGTCTGAGTGAGGGGAGGTTTCCTCATAAAATGAGGAGGTACCAGTAAGTAGGCAATTTTGGATTAATTTACCTGTAAAATTTGGGTTGATGTGAGGTTTTCTATTTATGAACATGTTTGTGTGATTTGTGGTGTATAAGCTGTTTATTTTCCTGAAAGTAATTATTCTGTGCATATGACCCATTTTATGTATTTTTTTGTTTATCAAGCTTAAGCAAATATGGACAATAAAAAGTAGCGGTGAAAGGCAGAATAATTCAGGTCACTGTAAACAATGATTTATGCAGCTGTCTATCTAACCAACCAACAGTCTTTATTTCTCTCTTCTTCCCTGTCCTCCCCCCCTTCATCCTGAGAAATTCAGGGCACAAATCTCCATAGCTGTCAGTCCACCAAGAAATCTGCTAATAACGAATTTCATAATGCATTACATGAAAAGAGTAAAGCTGTTAGTTGTGTCAGAGGCTAATAGTGCAGCAAGAAATATTGTTCGCATTAGTTTTGTGAGGCTAGTGTATTGACATTTTCATCCCTGATGGTTTTTCTTTTTTTATCTGATGTGGCCAGGTTTGTCAAAGCAAAAATATATTATTTTTTTTTCTTAGTAAAACATCCTTATGCATTTTAAATAGGAGTTTTGAAAACCCCCAGTTATATATGTACAAAGCTTACTTAGCTATTTAAAATTCTCTCAAATTCCCATTTAAATTTGCATTCTGTCTATACTAATGTTGAGTAATTCCACTGTGTTTGCTCAGAGAACAGAGTTTATTCTGGCAATGCACTTTCAGGTGCTGGGATAGATTTGTAATCAGTAAGGGAACATACAGGAGCATCTCATGTGCCATATCTAATAAAATAAATAGTGCTGCAATAAGCTACATTGACTTTTCTTACGACTGATGTTCTGCATCACGAAATATACTAACCACTGGGTTGGGGTTCATGTCTCTTCCTCATGGATTTCACTGACATTTTCTAGTGTAGACTTACTTTTGTTGAACTCTTGATGTATACTCAAGTGTACTGTGAGAGGTGAGTTAGAAATCTTCGTGCTTGTTTTATAACCTGCTTGAGCATGCATTTCCTGATGCTGGAGTTGTATGTATATATACATACTTGTCCTGGGTTCATCAGTAGCAGTCATTTTTCTCCTTCATAGTAGCTGGTGCAGTGCTGTGTTTTTGACTTGCAGCCTGGGAACAGAGATGATAACACCGATGTTTTTAGCTGCTGCTTAAAATATTTAGTCTGACCAAAGACTTTCTGAATCGCATGCTGTGCCAGGGAGGAGGGCAAGCCGGGAGGAAGCAGAGACAGGACACCTGACCAAAACTGACCGAAGAGGTATTCCATACCAGAGCATGTCATGCCCACTATATAAACTGGGGGCAGTCACCCAGAAGGGCTAGATCACTGCTCGGTCAGGCTGGGTATTGGTCAGCGGGTGGTGAGCAGTTGTATTCTCTTCCCTTGTTATTTCCCTCATCATTATTATTATTGGTGGTAGCAGCAGTGATTTGTGTTATACCTTAGTTACTGGGCTGTTCTTATCTCAACCCATGGGAATTACATTCTTTCAATTCTCTTTCCCATCCCTCTGGGGGTGGGGGGAAAAAGGAGGGGGAATGAGCAAGCGAGCTACTTTGCTGACTGGACTTAAACCATAACAGTTCTTTTTGGTGCCCAATATGGGGCATGAAGAGTTGAGATAACAACAGATCTGACCAGAGTGTGTCTAATCGTATTTGCGATAAGCATTCATTGTTCTGATTAATAGTTGCTCATCACAATGCTGATTTATTGGCTCTCAATGTTACTGCTCTTGATCTCACAGTTTCAGCATGGTGTACCTTACTTACAGCCAGTATTTGCTGTCTTAATGTTTATTAGCTGGGGGCCTTGGGCTAAGGTCCTGATTTCATAGTACTTTATGGCAATGACTTGTAATACTGGTGGGCTCTGGCAGAAGGGTGGGATGGACGTGGCCATGGACTTGTGCCTGGCTGTCCACTGCTCTTCGCCGTCCTGGCCCTCGTTTTCGCCTCTGTCTTTGTGAGGCTGTGGGGAGCCAAAGGGGAGCGGCCCCAAACTGGCCTGGAAGAGCAGCCCTGGGGACCAGGAGGCCAGGAGGGAGTGCTGCCGGTGATGGAGGTCCGGGCGGTCGAGGTGGGGAAGGGGGCGGCTGCCGAGCAGTGAGAGGAGGCAGAGGAGGAGCCGAGCCCCTCTGCCAAGCCCAGCCCCGCAGTGGCTGAGAGCATTCCCTGGCAGAGACCTGTGAGCCCTAGCCCCAGGAGGATCCAGGAGACCACACAGAACTTCCCAGCAAGGCAGGGGAGAAAGATCTGGACTCAGGCAAAGAGCAGCTGGAGGTGAGAGAGCCGGCAAGCACAGCACCTACAGCAGCCTCGGTAACAAGCACAGCACCTACAGCAGCCTCGGTAACAAGCACAGCACCTACAGCAGCCTCGGTAACAAGCACAGCAGCCTCATTTGAGAGTTCTAGAGGGTTTGAATGACCTTTGGGTACCCTTGAGACCTGCCTGCTGATTGTGATGGGGATCAGCATGTTGGTACACATACAGAGTGTGTTTTACCCACAGCCATTTTGTCTGATCTCGAAAGTTAAGTGGAGTCATGTTTGGGTCTTGTCTGGGGTTTAGACCATTATATAGGAGGACCAAGAGATTTTCCTCAAGGCTGGACAATCATGAGTGGCAGGGTGTGTGGGACAGTGTGGACAAGTATCTAGTCCACAGGGCCCCTCCAGTGCTTTGGAAGAGTCAGAGATGGAAGGCAGCTGTATGCAGTCCAAAACAACAAGCTGCAGAAACTGCTGAAGGGTGGGTGAATTATTTTGAGCCTGATGGGCCCATGACACTTCAGGCCATCAGGGCAGAGATGCAACATACAGATGGACTCATGATCGAGGGGTTGACTTAGCAATGGACACTATTGCCCAGGTTATTCATGAGTGTGAACACAGCAGACAGCCTCTCCTGCTCTGAAAGACTGTTACAAGGGATGGAGCCCAACATCATGGAACAAATGGACTCATTGGTCGATGTGCTAAGGAATGATCTCTTTCTCTCTTTCTGTGTGGATGCATATATATGTGTATATACGAGGTAAGAGTGATGGTATATTGAAAATGTGGGATCTAAGAATTCTGCGAATGGTATGGAATAAGGGGTGGATACTGTCCTGGGTTCAGCAGCAGCGGTCATTTTTCTCCTTGTTGGTGCAGTGCTGTGTTTTTGACTTCTGGCCTGGAGCAGTGCTGGTCACACCGATGTTTTCAGTTGCTGCTCAGTGATGTTTACACTGACCAAGGACTTTCTGAGCCTCATGCTCTGCCAGGGAGGAGAGGAAGCAGAGACAGGACACCTGATCCAAACTAGCCATATCAGAGCATGTCATACCCACTATGTAAACTCAGGGCAGTCACCCGGAAGGGTGAGATCACTGCTGGGGTTGGTCTGGGTATTGGTTGGTGGGTGGTGAGCAGCTGTATTCTCTTCCCTTGTTATTTCTCTTATCATTATTATTATTGGTGGTAGCAGTAGTTGTTTGTGTTATACCTTAGTTACTGGACTATTCTTATCTTAACCCATGGGAGTTCCGTTCTTTCGATTCTCCTCCTCATCCCTGTGGGAGTGGGGGGGAGTGCCATGATGGACTCAGTCAGAAATCAATATGATTAGACAAAAGCCATTTATTGATCGTGAAGCTACAGTTTATATACTTTAGACTTACAGCTCTAACGTTACATGTCTGTCTATGATTGGTTACATATAATTAACAGCAGGCATACTATTGGTTAATATGTTTTGTGAGAACCTGAAGTGTGGTTTTAGTAAGCAAATAAGATTTACAGTCCAATTTAGCAACCTCCTTATATTAGTTCCTTCTTCCAGGCCTGCATTCTTGATCATTAACTATCCGGGAGTTACTTCTTTTCCATGGTCGGCTGCACAGAGGTAACCAGGAGTTACCCCTGCTCCATGGCCAGCTGCACGTAGTTGCTTTCATTCAGAGCAGGCTTATGTCCATTCTCTAACAAGAAATCGTCCACAGGGGAGTGAGTGAGCGAGCTACATGCCTGACTGGACTTAAACCATGACAATATTTGAGAGAGGGCTTTCACTTGTCTTACAGTGGAAGTTGGGATTATTCTTTCAAGTAATATTCAGGTCTTCTGTGATACTGGTCTAAAATACGAGACCAAATCCTTAAAGTCAGTATTAAATCCTGAGAATAGGTTTAGTAGGATTTTAGCCCCCTGGATGTAGACATGTCTTCCATAAGCACTACACTGCTAGTGTGACCTTGCTGGGAGACTGTACCCCAGTCCAGCTTAAGTTCAAGTTCAAAAACTGGCCAAAGTAAGATAATTTCCTCTCTCCTTCCAGCAAAGGTTGTTTGTCCTACCAGCCCCATAGCCTTTTCCCATCTCTGGGACACTGGCATTCATTGACATGGTGCAGATTGCAGCACTTGTATCATTTATTGCGTTGGGGGAGAGACCAGAGTGAGGAATGGGAACATGTCCTGCCTCTAGTGCCTTCACTTCCTTATTTTGCAAACTCCAAAAGTTCAGCTTTATAAATTTCAGTTTGCGTATGAATATTATATCTAGGGCTTGGTTCTCAGGGAGTAAATCAATGTTGCTTCATTGAGTTGAATAGATTAATTGCTTTCCATCAGCTAGCTGAACTGCCTCATATTTTTTTTAATCTGTAAACAGAAACCTTAAATATTTATGCATCTGGAGTTTTCTTTTTTGTGAGTACAAAATACACATAATTTGTAATCAGCCATGGAATGAGGAAGCAATGGTACAATAGGGCACAAACCACTGACAAGTGGGAACTGGAAATGAAAATGGAAACTTTTCTAGGTTTTTCTTGGGCTTGGGAGAAGACTGCTTGTACATCTGAGAATTTGAGCAGTCAAAGTGTATGCTCTTCTTGACTTCATGAAGTCATAGTCAACCGCAATCCAGGGGTGTGTGTGCAGAACAGGTATTCTCTCCTCTTGTGATGGGATATTAGGAGGTGGCTTCTGTCTGATGGAATTTCCAAGATTTGTAAGAGAAACCCGAAATAAAATTTCTAGGTCTGTCTTCATCTGTGACTGAGGCAGTGAAACACTGACCATCTGTCATCCACCAAGTGCTGAGTCCTATGCTTACCTTCTCGTAGATGTTTCAACATGTGATGTGTAGTCAACGCAATTGTACGTTGCAGTAGTAATGGTAAAAGAAATTTTAGCACAAATTACCCATAAATATAACAAGAATTTTAAGAAACGAGTAGATGTGTCTTAAGAGAAATAGCAAATCAAATGTATACATATTTATGTATTGGTTTAAAATAGGTGGTATCTTGAGTATCTGTTTATTCTTGAATATGAATTTTTAATCTTAATAACCCAAGAGATATCTGTGAGAAGGTTTGTGAGAACCCTTGTTTTTAGAACAGTAGACTATTTATGGAAAATTGATGGCGTAAGCTAAGTGTAAAGGTGGGACAGTTGTGTGTTTCTGTCACTCTTCTTTGCTGATATGCAAGTTGTGATTACTGAAGTTTTTGTGATAGAGCCAGCAGCATGCAATGAGATACTTACAATAACTTAAGGAAGCAAGAAAATATTTCTTCATGTTATCAATGACTAAATTAAGCAGATGGTAATCACTGATGTGGGATAGGAGTCCCTTTCATTATTAGTCTTCTCATCTTCTGGGAAGGCAGGCTTAGATTTGTTTTCCTTTTTTGCTTTCCTCTGATAGTAGAGGGTGTACTACTGCTGCTTCCTTGCACATTAGGTTCATGGTTATATTCTCTCTCAAGAACGATGTGTTAGTACTGGGTGATACAAAACAATGTGTTTCAAACATGCAGAAGTGCAGAGTTAAGTTCAGGCTGGACAGTGTTTGACCACTTGCCAAGTGCTACAGTCATGTGTTTTGCAGGAAAGTTTGTCAATCCTTTGTCTGAAACACCTTGACATGTGTCTCTGATGTGTGCCAGGAGAGACGGGAGGAAGGAATCTTCTTTTCTATACTTTGGGTTCTTCTCTCATGCTTTTCTATATTGCATGGGGTGCAATACAAGCTACAGAATTCTACTTAATAATTAGTCCCTAATTATTGATTGTGTTCTTTCACAAGTGGTCTCAGGCTTTCTGCAAGTAGATGGGTAAAACTATAATTGAGATAGAGAAGTTATTTTTCTCTTATGGCAGAAATACACGAGCAATGTATTCTGGGATGGAATACTCATAAGCTCACTACTTCATATGTTAATATGGATTCTTTCATCTACCTTCAGAAGTTTCATGTGATCTGAACTTTGCATGCTTGATTCAGCTTTTCTTTTGGCTGTGTTTCTTGTCTGAGCTTGATAAGAAGCTGTTTTTGGCAGGAAAGGCTTCCTGTATGTATCTGTATTTTCTTACTGTCTTTTCCGTTTTTCTCCCCATCTGTGGTATGTTTCCCTTCATGTCTTTTGTGAAATTCCCACTCCTTCCTTTCTTTCTTGTTACCTTTTGTGCTTACCCTCTGGCTTTCCTCTGTGTTTGCTTTTCTGTTTGTCCTCTTCTGCAGCATGCTTTGCTCTATTCCACTCTCCCACCTAATTTTTTTTTCTTGTATCATCCTGCTGTTCTATATTCTGCTTTCCTGAGCTTTGCTTCCTACTGATTTTCCAGTGCAAGTTTGGGTATTAGCTCCAGTAGATCTTTTTTGATTGTTATTTTTCTTTCCTTTGAAAGCAGACAAAAAAAAAAAAAGAAAAAAAAAAGAAGCAAATGTGAACAATAAGAAGCATCCATCCATTGATCCATTGCGAGTCTATGAAAATACACCCCTGAAGTTTGGGTTGAGTCTGCTTTGGGTGTACTGCATCTGTAGTGACTAGACCCTGAAGGGTTTTAATAGTGACACTGTTCTCCTCGAAAAGAGATTGATACTTGCATAAATTACAGCAAATTGGCAAGAGCAAATTCATGAGAGTAATGGGCTTGATCCTAATGCATGAAGAGCTGGAACCTAATGATAACTAAAGACTCTATGCCCCTGATAACAGGATTCTTCAGCCTTGTTTCTGACTATTGTTGTCAGCAGCGAACCTCTCAAAAGAGTGTGATTCTGCATTCAAAGAAGGTCTGTCCAGCCTGCATGTACAGAGCAGGTTGGGTGATGGTCCTGGACACCTTTTTTTCTTCCAGACAGCTGGAACTGGGAGAGCCACAGTGGTGGACACTTACAGAGAGGTATTGTTTGTGTCTGAGCTTTCAGGCAAAGACTTCCTCTCTAAGTAGATTTAGGTGGATCTTTCAGTAGCTCCAGCAATAGTTGTCTGTGAACTGTTAGCTGTGCCTTCAATGTAGGGCACAGCTGAGAGTACTCTGACAAGAACTGGTTGAACTTTTGACTTGGAGATGTCAGACTTTCTATCCTTATCTCATTAGCAACCCTATGACTCATTAAGTTCTCAGGCCACATAAATAATTAATCCATCTATAGAAAAAGTTGATTTTTACTTTACCCTTTACACATAGATTATCTGAAAATGTTACTGTACAATGTTATTAATTTTAACCACATTTAGTAATTTTTTTGTTTAATTGTTCTGTGATAAATTTTAGAAAGGCTTCTACATATACCTACTGTCTTATCTGTGTTTACTTTTGTAGTTCAGGGGTCTTTAAAGCCTGGGTCTATTTCCCCTTCCTTGGAACATCTTCCAATCAAAATAACTTATACTAACTTTTTTTTATTTGTATTCTTAGCTAATGTTTTCTTCTAATGTCTCTGCTAGCTGGCACACAGGTCAAACTGGTAAGATTTTCAGATAAAAGATAACTTGGACTCTACTGAAAAATACTTCATTTGTACGTGGGAGAATGTGGTGGAGACATGGTAATATTTGTGTGTATTTAGCCAAGCATCAAACTGCTGGTACTAAAGCAAAATGTCATCAAATTTAATTTGAAGAAAGATTAAAAAATATTTTATGTAATTGTAACTGATATACCACAGGAATTTTATATTGCATATTGATTCAAGTCAGTGAAATGTATTTATAGCTCTGTGACATGGAACTGTTGGAACAAGTCCAGAGGAGGGCCACGAGGATGATCAGGGAACTGGAACACCTCCTGTATGAAGATAGGATGAGAGAGTTGGGGCTGTTCAGCCTGGAGAAGAGAAGGCT
>JASSUY010025017.1:0-33116 GCA_032466535.1 Forpus xanthops
GCTGCTTGCTTATCCCTCATCTACGAGCACAATAAAGAAATTGGCTATTAATGTCGGTGCTGACGTTGGGGTTTTTTTTATGACTAAATTGGCACTTATAACACAAGTGAGGTAGGACAGTGTATTAGTAGCCACATTTGTTTCAGTTGCAAAAGCTACTTTCTTAACTAGGTTGAGTGGTGCCCTCTGCTCCTGAAATAAACTCCAAATGTACATTTATTACACACTGCTTGAAAATGTTGAAAGCTGTATTTTATTAATTTTGTAAAGTGGTTTAAAGTTTACCAGCAAGCAAAGAGGACCCCTGTGTGAATTAATATTTTTTCTAGTGTGAAGTCAGAGGGAAAAGGTATTGATAACAATGAACTACAGTCATGACTGCTTAATGGTAATGATAATGTCTAATATTTAAATGAGGAAGTACAACATATTTAAACAAGCTGTAGTAGGAGTACAACTGCTGTACCGTTTTCCAGCTCCACTATGATGTTTTATGTTTAGACAATTATCTAAAATCTGAGGAATGAGAGAAATCTGAATGGGACATTTGCCTCGCTGTATCCCTGTATTGAGATGAATTTCATAGAATCATAGAATAGTTAAGGTTGGAAAGGACCTTAAGATCATCCAGTTCCACCCCCCCGCCATGGGCAGGGACACCTCCCACTAAACCATGACACCCAAGGCTATGTCCAACCCGGCCTTGAGCACCGCCAGCGATGGAGCATTCACAACTTCCCTGGGCAACCCATTCCAGTGCCTCACTACCCTTACAGTAAAGAATTTCTTCCTCATATGCAATTTAAACTTCCTCTGTTTAAGTTTTAACTTGTTACCCCTTGTCCTCTCAGTACAGTCCCTCATGAAGAGAACCTACCCAGCATCCCTATAGGCCCCCTTCAGATATTAGAAGGCTCACCCTATGTAACTTAATAAAGATACTTTAAATTATGAAAAATTAGAATGTGAATTCCTGGAGTGTTTTCTTTTTTTTTTTTAATTCTGTTTTTCTGTAGCCACGAAGTTCATGTGCTTAAGCTGATTTGCATGAGTTTTCTTTCAGTTTCTCTTCTATTGAAGTTTTTTGCCATTTTCATCCTAATGGAACCAAGGAATTGTGTCAAAGCTCATTGGGGTTTCATGAAGTTATGGGCTGCCAGCTAGTGAAGCAGAAATCTGTAAATCATCATCTTGTCCCTTTAGAAAAAAAATAAACTCGTACATTGTTTGACATCAAATAATCTCCACATTAATGATACTTCATCCATATCCAGCCATGAGAAAAACTTCAAACAAAGCTGCCATCTTCTAAAACACTAATGTCAGTCAGCCAGAGGCCTTAAATTAGTAAGAAATGAGGTGAAACTCCTTCCAATATTTACAGAATTGCTATTTTCACTTCATGAATCTTACTTTTTTTTGAAGACTAAGCAATACCCCTGAATAGTGATTATCAGGACTCTGCTACTGATCCTGAAAAAAATAAAAAATGAGCAGGTTGATCTGACAAAGGATCCAGTGAGAAAGAAGCATTTTTTTAATTTTCTGTCTATGGCTACAAAAGATAAATTTGCAAGCGTCAGCATGTCTGACATTCAGATTTGATGCCTCTGTTGTCAGATATCAAGGTCTCATTTCAGTCTCTATTACTTCATAACATGGAATTTTCCTTTCCTGAGAAGTATGGACAGCCTCAATCACTGTATCAGTCTATCTATCTAGGATAGCAACAGTTTGTTAAATACAAGACCAGGCAGCCCAGAACTCTTCTGAATGCCGTCTGGAGGGGTTTTGAACGGGAGAGAACACATCCACAGTTATGAATGTTATAAGGAATTTTTGTCTCAGGAAAGGATGCCAGAAGTTTCCAAAGACCTCTCACCAGGACCTTTATGAAGTCAAGTTTGCCCCAGTCCAGAATCTAGAGATCTGACCTTTTCTAGCAACTCCTTCATAGTAGCAGTTCTCGGGAAATGCCTTGTCTAATCTAGTTTGGGGCTTTTTAGGAATATCCCCAGAATTACAAGGCCTGTAGAATGCACTGAGGTTGCACAGATGCACAGGTAAATTTTATGGAACTCACTGCAGGCAGTGTCATACTGGATTAATTCAGCTGTTCTGAGATTCTGTTTGGGTACAGGTGATTGGTCTTGAAAAGAAACTGAGAACTAAACATAAACTTGCTTCCTAGGCAGACCAGAGTGACTTTAGATGTGTAAATAGCTCACCAATGATGTGACAGTTGTCAGATGCAGAGTTTAAAGCAACAGGTCGAGTTATTCAGATCTGCTAGAAGCCAAGCTCTGGGTCAGGAGCAGGTTCAAAACAGTGCTAGGGAGAACTGTGGCAACTGCTGTTCTCAAGTCCCTGCAAACAGTGTCATTTATGCTGTTACCAGGAACAGCCATCTGCGACTGCAAACAGCAAAAAAGAGAGTTAGGAAAGAAAGCAACCCTGTGCACAGTTAAAGCTGCTATTAGATAGAAGCACTGTTTTACACTGTATGTGGTACACAGCTAGTATCACAATATTCCTCATGTGAAAAAGTGCCAAGAGGACAAGGTTTACATTCTGTATCTGTGCAGTTTGTCCCTTTAAACAAACAGGAAAACTCCAGTTAGTCATCTAGTGAGAAACAGGCATGAATCATCAAGGCCTGTGGTACAGATCCTGGAACTGATAGAGAGGCAGTACACAAAATAAATTCTATAACCGTCACAAAAGAGATCAATTTGAAACACTCAACCCAAGCACAGCTCAGAGATTAGTCGGCTGTTAGTGTGGTCCTCTGGATAGCCAGTCTTTGAAAAGAACTGTAAAAAAACACCAAAAGGTTAAAAAGTGGTAACTGCAGACAAAGTTGAACTTCATTAGTCTCTGACAGACTGACCACCTATGTTGGGGTTTCTATATCTTTTCAAGTGATTCTCAAGTTCTTAAAAACACTCAGTGTTCTACTTCTGAATATCATTTACCATCTTGAGACAGTTGTATTATGAGTGATGAATTTCATCATCTAATAAAAACAGATTAATTCTGCAGGACAGCAGAGAGTCACCATACTGTACCTGCAGTTGCATTTTATTGTATTATAACTCTGAATATGCACATTTGTAACCAAAACTGGAAGCCCCGTTTCAAGGATTTAAGGAGGAATGAAGTCATCTTGAATCTGAGTTACTTACATAGTATGTAACATAGTAAAGCATAACAAAGGCAGATAAAGTTGGATTAGAGAATTGTATGATATATGGTAGTAAGAGATTGCAAAATGTCCCTTTGGATATGTCTCTTGAGAATACTAAGTTATTGCCTACTTGCTAAGATAGTGCTTGCACTAAAAAGAATGACTAACTGTAGGGAATTAAAAGACCATATTCTTGTAATTTACTGAGTTGAAGGCAGATCCAGAAATATTGATGGATGATTAACACAAAAAAGTAACCCTCTTCGTATAGTAAAACAATTAAAGAATTAGATTACCTCTCCTGGAAACTTGGTAACATTTTCCACATTTTTTATGTGCTTTACAAATTCTGCAGTACTCATATGTTTTCAAAATGCAATACTCATTGGGTGGGCAGCTACAGATTCTGTCCTGTGATACAGTGCATGCTTGATTCTGCACAAATCCTGGGTTTGAAACAAGAATAAAGCAAGATGTCATTGGCAACATTTAAAATTATAGCTTTAAAGAGAATAGCTTCTGTCTAGTATACCATCATAAAACATATATGTTATATGCCCCAACAGCTACATTTTCAGAAGTTTCCTCACCTGAAAAAGGAGAAATGTGCATATGTAGAATGCACACTCGAAGCTCTGTACCTGCAGTTAAATTATATTTTATTATAACCATAAATATGTACATACATATCACCTGTGTTCATCACTGTAGTGTCTGGGGGCCAAACTAACATTTGTAGTCTATGCAGATCATGACTGGATTCTGGAAATGGAATTAGCCATTTATCCCAGTGCAAGTCTGGTCTTAAGCTCCCTTGGCTGAAGAGTGTTAACAGGAAGTTATTCTACTGATGACATCTGGATCTATTTTAGTTATACAGTGCTTTAGTTTCCAAGAATATAAGATTGGTATCAAATTTTTAGGACTTGGAAAGAAAGAGATCCAGGGCCCGCTGCAAGACTTTTCTCTGATTCTTTTACCTAGATCTTCAAAGTACCAAAAGCACGAGAAGTGGTGGAAAAAAACTCCTAGTTTTCTTAGGGGAAAAGACTAGGCTAAAACAAGCCAAATTTTTGAGCATGTTATTCAAATCCCAAATGCCTCTTTACTAATTCAGTCCTACCTTTCTGCAGGGTGGCAAGCAGGCAAAGCACTGAGGAGACAGCTCCCAGATTGCTGTATATGTGTTAGGTCTACAGGGACTGCACTTCATGTCCATGCTGTGGCTACAGCTCTCTGTCTTATATTGACCTATTAAAAACAAAACAGAGAAAGCGTCTCACTGGAAAAGATCACTGGGAATTGTTTAAGGTAAGTAATTCTTAGGTGTGGAAACTCCTTCCCATCACTGCTGCTATCAGGTTGATAACATACCAAGCAAGTATTGATTTCAAGGACTGTGTGTATGTACACGGAAACTCTGATGGTTTTTTTATGTTACTAATGTTTTCCTCTTTTGCTGCATTCAGTTCAGTGAATTCCAGCCATGATCAAAACTAGGCAGCCTCAATCCTGAAGAAAATCCCTCAGCATATACTTAGATGCAGCTACCAGAGTACATAAACCAAACTTGTTATCTGCAGAGAAGCTGTGTTTGATGGTGAAATAAAGGATGGTGATTCATGCTGAAAGTCATGCATGTGCTAGAATGATGTGCCTGGGTGAAGCCCTTACTAACAAACTGCAGGCCGCAAATGAAGAAGGCATAATAAAGTATTATCACAAACGGACCTGAATTAAAACTTCAGCACTTGTCACTACCAAAGCAACTTTTTTTTCTTCACCTCTTTGATCAGCCCATAGATCAAAGCACCAAGTTTCTGAAGCTACTGGCATTCCAGACAAAATGTAAAGCTGTCAAAGTTTCTCCAGTGCTTCTCACCAACAACAGAGTTCAGTGCAGTGATGGGAATAACCAAACATGAGTTCCAACATATCTGTTTTGGACAAAGGAAAACAGCTCATTTGCCATTTCCCCTTTGCCTGAAGTGAGGAAAAAGATAAAAGTCAATGTCTCATGTCCTGTACAGAAATATCCTGGAAAATATACACAGCAAGCAGGAGTAACACCAAAAGTCTTTGGAGCTGTTTAAAGACTCTGTTCTCCAGAAGAACAGGCCCTGGAGGTGAGCCATAGGAATTATTTCCAAAGACTGTTTTTGCATGAAGCTTAAAATTCTGCCTCCCCCATCCTGCTACTGACTTAGGCTTCAATTTTTGATATAGTAAAAAAAGAATTAATTCAAATTCATGAGAACAATAATAAAGATTTTTAGACTTCTTACTACTCATTGTCCAGATATTGTTATTCTAAAATATAAAAATTAAGGACAAATAGACTGATCAGTGCATACGACAACAGAAAAGGATTTAACCATTGAATCTTTCATAGATCTTTCATCTGTTGTGTTTTTAACAAAGGAAGATGGGCATATCTATCTAGATATTTTTGATTAATTTAAGTAACTGTGGCTGCTTCAGTACATGATTTCCTGCTTAAATTTCCGAATCTCTCTGACAGGAACTCAGCAGTTACTGAGACAGATTTTGTTTGCTCAGCAAGTAATGGGGGGGAGGGAGGGGAAAAGCAGTTATTTGTTGTGTTTGTTGTAATAATATAATGACAACTTGTTGCAAAACCTCTATTGTTAACAGACTCATACACCATTTCTACCTCCACAAAAAGCCATACCCACACAGCTGCCTTTCTGCAGTCAACTGCTAATAAACGATCACTAATAATTATGACTGGAGTATAAGACATGACATCTGAAGATGGACAATTCCCATAGTCTTGTACCCAGTCTCTGACAGTGGTCTGCAGTGTCTGATTTATAGTAAAAGACAACAAAACTAATGAGTAATTATGCATGAACCTGTCCAATGGAAAGCTTCGTATATAAATGATATTATCAAAATACAGTAACTAAGTTCTACCTTATGCCCTGTTTTACAACATACTTGTTAGTAGTGGGCTTGGATCTGATACATGTTGTCTAATTTCTGTAATTCCCGTAATGAGCTGTTGCTCCCCCACAGTGTTGACTTAAAAATACTCTACTCGCAACACCATGCAAAGTGGTGCTCACAGGAGCTCAGCAGCCTACCTTTCTGTAAGTCCCAGATAGGTTAACCTGATAAAAGAATTCCAGTTCTTATGAACAATATGGCTCTTCTGCTGATACCTTAAGAGTCACACCATTCTACTGTCTTCCACATAGAGTGCATTGCAACAGCAAAAATCCAATGCTCTTCAGATATATTAATGATCAAAATGTCCTATGCTTATCTGAAAATTGACTGAATTTGGCTGTACAGAGTAATAACTTGAATAGTAACCTACCTGGAAGGCACTGGCTGCAACATTTTTTAAGTATTTCTTCATAGAATTCAGTGCTGGGATCTTTCCGTTGTGCAGACTGTGGTGTATAAGGCAGTGAATAGTGCTAGTAGAAATTAATGGAAAATCACGAGTCACAAGTGCATTCTGACCCTCAGTTAGAGATACAAAAAACCCCAAACACTAAAAGATCACCGCAATTATAAGCCCCTTCCTTTCCAAGACACTGATTTGAGCTTGATGGAACAAAAAGTGTCAGATGCCAAAAAGCTGCAGAACACAAAGCTTATTACCTACTTGAGACCATTTAGAGGTTCCTCTTGTCACAAAGTGATTTCTTCAAGTTTTATGTTCAAATGCAATGGAACTATGGGATTAGCATCTCCCCTGACCACTACTGTATCCCCTGAACCAAAGGGCTCAGTACCTTTTCACCGTTGCCATGATTCAAACAGCCTTTACCAAAACACCAGTGAAACCTGAGTTCTTACCTGTGGGTTTGTGGGGAGAAGCATTTTCTGCAAAGTAGCTATGTTAAAGATTTTACCTTCTTACTTAGTAGGTCTACCCCCTATATGCATTTAGTACCCTATCTGAAAACTAAGAGGTTGGCTTTGCTAATTATTGGTTCCCTCAGGCTTCTTGAGGTGGTGGAAGAGGGAGCTGTGGACCTGGCACCACTGCAGTACTTGAAGGAACTTCTCTGGTTTCACCAGTGGGTGCAAAGGACCCTGGACACTAAGTTCAATTTTTTATTGTGCTTATGTTCATTATCACTTACACCCATGAAATATCCAGGCAAGATAACCCATCCCCTCAGTCAAAGAACTTGTTCTATTAGAACTGTTTCACCAAAGGAAAGATAAAAAAGGCTTTTATTATTCCAGACACTTGTGATTCCTTTCTGAATGAGAAAGGTCATGATGCTTTGAAAAAGATGTCTCCAAAACTTGCACTGAGGCTTCTGAAAACGAGCAACTAGCTACAAGACTTAACATTAAATTAAAGCCCCTACCTCATATGGTAGGTCAAATGCATAAGTAAGTCATGAAATACAGTATATCTAATTTTTCAGTACACACCAATCAGCCTGCCTCAATGACTTGAATGAACAATTGTTGAAATATTTGAGGACCTGCCATGTGTTTTCAAAGAGAAAAATAGACACACTCAGAAGAAAAAGGCTAATGTTATGCTATACAAGTGTAGGAGTTTCCTTCTAGATCAGAAAGATGCTGCTTAAAAAGTATGTGTCACAACCCAGTTTTCTGCAGTCTGAAGAGATTGCTCCATGTATAAATGACACATATTTAGAGAAGTACTTTAAAAGTATTATTTAAATAAGAAATCGAAACAGGAACAAGCTCTTGGGAGGCCAGTAACAAAAATTTCCTTCCTTCTTACTAAAAAATTACATGCTGATTATCTATTATTTCTTCACATTAATAGACTAAACTTCCCACTCAACAGTTACTTAAAGGGAACCCAATATTTTCTTATGTAGCTTGTTGAAATATTTCACCTTTTATCTAGACATATAGAGGAAGGAGGATTTCACCTATCTACTTACTGATCAGTGTCAAAAAGAACCTTTCCTGAAAATGTGAAGGCAGAGAAAGGCCTTCTTCAGTTTCAGTATTCATTCCAGAAAAGAAAAAAAGGAAAACTATTTAATTAGAAAGTTTTATAGTTCCTATTTACAACACTTTGAAAGCTGGTGACACTGACCGGACATCAGGACAATTCTGGTCTCTTCTCAACAATTAAAGACCCAAAATCAACGAGGCTGGGATAGGTTTCACTGATACCAGCCCCATTTGCTCACAGCTAGATCAATGAGAAATAGCCAAATTGCAAACTGAAGAATAAACTTGTAAAGATGCTTTTAACAGGCTAGAAGCTGTGATGGGGTAGGGAAGCATTACCAGAAAGAACAAGAATCATTCTCCTTCCTAAACACTGGAGTGGGTGAAGTAAGAAACAGCTGCTGTGCACAAGCTGCATTTTACAAGTTCCTCTCTTTCACTGAGAAGAAAGCCAGTTTTGCAGGAACCATGCTGCAGCCCGAGGTACCTCCAAACTCCACTCTGGCCTCCTGTTTCTGCTTTCCAGTTAAGCAGGTTTATTTAAAGGGGCTGGCACAAAGATTGAGGACTTCGGAGGAAAACCAAGTGGCTGGCTTCAACATTATAGGTCTCATCATTATTCATGAGCATAATTGCCATAGCAATTCAAAAAGAAAACCAAGGCTTTTCAATACCTTCTAGGTTCAGTAATAACTGTTAATGCTGGACTTGGTATTATACCCTATAGGATGGGCGAGGATAAACCACACCATTTGCAAGTGTGAGCTGACACTAAAATATGTTTAAGGAGGAGAGCTCTGCTCTCATCTGAAGTATTTGTCATTTAAGTTACTTTCTTGTTTATGAAAAGAATAAATATCACATTTTTGTAGTGACTATGATCACTTTATTAAAACAAGCACTTGAGAGCTGCTTTGAAACATAAAACTTCACTGCAAAAGCAGACACAAGGTGGGGGAAGGGAGAAATACACTAAACCACATCACAAACTATCCTGCTAGTAAAGCTTCCTGGAAAAGAAAAATAAAATTCTTATCTCATCGTCTGCATTGTCTGTTGTTAATACTGCCCCGTGATTTAAAGACGCAGGAAAACAGGTTGATGGGTTCACATCCACAATCTCCCTGAGATTTTTTCTGATGAGCTGTGCTCTCAATGACATAAAATTGACAATTTCTTGCCAACTGTCCTCAGAGAACATTATGGGAAATGAAAGGGACTTGTAACTCACGTACAATTTATAAACACGCACACACACCCCCAGATGAGCTCAGCTTTGTTTACACTAGATGAATGCCATTAGTTTTGGTAGTTACTTCCAGTGTGAACTAGTTTACTCAAAGCTGTCAAGGTCAGCAGTCAAATCTACTCTGTTGGACGAAATGTAGGTCTCTTACTAGGTATAAAACCCTCCTTGTTTTCTTGGTGACAAGACCACCCCCGCACCCCCCCACCCCCCTTTTTCTAGCCATCTCTCCAATTTTAAGGTCTGAGTTGGGCAGTATGATATTTGTATCTGACATCCAGATCCATTGGCTACTTTGGGCTGAAAACTTGATGTTCCATTCCAAAATCTCTGCATTTTGTTACTGTTTGTATCTCTCATAAGTCCTTACTTTGTCTTCTGCTTTTACTGTGATTCAATGTTCTATGAACAAATTGTGTGAAGGAAAAATAACCTGATGCTGTATCTTTTGCATTATAGCCTTAGAACTTCTCAGATTAGGTAGTGGTGTCTAATGTCATCAGACCTTTAAGTTATTTATACAGACAAAATGAAGACTCTGGAAGACTTAATTTAATTTGAGTTACAAGCAGGAGTAAAATGCCTCATCTATCAAGCTGCAGAGGTACACACATTATTAAATATGAAATTTAGTCTACTTCTATACACATCAACCAAATTAAGCAATGTATTTTGGCACAGAAACAGGTAAACTGCTTGCCTTCAACTACACAACTCACAAGAAAGATTTGTGCAATGCGTTTGTATTAAGCAATAATTAAGAAGTGACATGCAAAACAGTCAGTGACTCAAGGTCTCTGTCCAGAGGCTCTGCATCATCTGAATAATTTTCCCATCTGTACTACAGACATCCAGTAGATCTGTGACCTAATTTTTCACTGAAGAGGAGTGGACTAGCAGCAGTTTCCATACAAAGAGATTAGTACAGCCTCTTCTAAATAGATATGTGCAAACACAATTTTTTCCAGGATTCCCTATATACTACCACCTACCCATCGGAAGATAAAACTAGCAGAGAGCATTCCTGTATCTCATGATTTTCTGGCCTGCAGCTGTATCTGTGCTATGTGAAGCAGCACTCGTGAAGAGAAATGGTCTGAAAGCTGTCTGCTGCACACGGATATACCAAGGCCAAGCACAAATGAGACCCTCATGTCTGTACCAGAGTTGAGCCCAAGTCATGAACTACTGAACTAGACTTAAATTCAGAGTTCTTTCAAATTAGAAGAGCTTGATCCAATGCACCAACCTGGCTTTGACTATTAGTGAGGAAGTCCAGGTCTCAACCATTCACAGCATGTCATGAAGTATTTCATTCACTGTGTGCTGAATATTAATTATAATGAACAATTTCTTCTATTTCCTGCCTTATAGGTTGTTCCTCTATTCTTGGACTTCATGTGTAACTAAATGTAAGTATCTTCTATAATAGAAATAAACCCCATAATGTTTTATTGATATATTTAATTTATTAACAAATTTATTAACATTAATATAATGGATTAATATCTAGATATTAGTGAAATCACGTAACATTATTTTTCACCTAAGGAGGCCATTCAAAGAAAGATATTTAAGCATTTTAATCCTAACTTACATGTCTACATTTTTATTGACCTCTTTTTCATACAGTTATCTTCTTCAATCTTAAGCTGTCAAACAAAGGAGTCTGAACAGGAACTACATCTGGTGTGTAATGTTGCTTACGCATATGAAACCACAATGAAAACACCAAGGACTGATGTAAAAATTTACTGCTATGGAAGGGACTTGAAGTAAAGAGATACATTTTCTAGCTACCAAAACTGCTGAAGACAGGAAAAACCAGAATTCTGTTCAAAATACTTAAACTGGTCATTTATAGAAATAATTCTGTTAAAGATTAGTCACCGGACAACAGCAAGTCTCACCAAAGCCAGCTGGAGTTGTATCTGGCTGTACCAACTGTACTCAAACAATAAAGCTTCTTCTGAAGCTGCTTTCCTGCAAATATCTATCCATTACGTGAACTGTTCTCCCATCCTATATTGTAATTCTGTAGAGTAGGAGTTTTTGAGTAGCTACATACAAACAGATTTGCAAGTCCACATTCCCCCTCCCTGAGAACACTGTCATTTTACTTACTGTTAGGGATTCTACTTTATGCTACTCACCACTATAACATGAAAACATTCCCCAAAAGAGATGGAAGTAGGCTGCATAGAATATGGAAGCTATTCACAGCACACAACACAATAGAAGCAAGCTGAAGTTTGTAGGAAGACATAGTATGTTTTATTACATATGACTTTGGGAAAACATAACATTTTCAAGAATACCAGCTCTTCTGTATCAAAACTTCAGGCTTATATATCCAAAAGTTGGTTGGTTTTCCCAAAGGTTGCCCTAATAAATGATGTTATCCAGTAAACCTGACACAAAGTAACAGGCACTGTCAAAGCTGATGAGCCTTAAAACACACAGTTCCCTATGGAAAGCAAAGATACTTACGGAAAGCAAGGGTTGAAACAGGAGGAATTAGACTGCAGGCCTGAGAGGCAGGAAAACAGGCAGTATACTCATCACTTGCCAGACCAGGACAGGTGATGAGCAGGTTCCCAAGAAAGGATCAGCAAGTCAGGAATGGTCACATCAGGTTTCACCTTATGTGGAGACATCATAGAAGATGTACCTGAGGGAGACAGGGTGATACCAACCCCTGAGAGCAGAGCAGGCAAGGAGAAGCTATGTGAGCTCCAAGTGTAAATGACAGATGAAGGAGCTTCCCAAGAGATCTCAGGTGTACCAGCTTGAGGGAATAACACTGCCAGAGGGGATAACTGTCTTCTACCAAGGCCAACTGCCAGAACTGGCAGTTTTCTATTGCTTTGGAACACACTGTTTTCTTGAGATAGTGTAGCTTCTATCACAGATGGCTTTTGCAATGCTCTATTAAGACATTCAGTCATTAACTTTGATACAATCACAAGTGTGAATGCGTACAACAGCAAAGCTGCTGGTCACCCACAGCCCTCCTACCCCTGACACACACATATATATATATATATATATATCTGTAAAAGACCATTGGGTAGTTCTGGATTCAATACACATTCTGACATCCTCACCTGGTTTCTCTGAACCTTTGTTTTATCAAGGCTGAATTAATACAAGTAAAGATGTATAAAACATACACATCCATGAAACAGCAACAACCTGGACATCTCAGCACCACTTCCATATTTATCTTTATAAGCCAGAACACTTTAAAATCAGACAGAAAAATGCTATCAGTGCACCAGTACAGCATACACACAAAGTCCAATAGATCACATCAAGAACTTTGTTTTAAATACTTAAAAGCATTTATTTGCAAACAGTGGATATAGAAGACAACATCCCAGCTGCATCACATCACGTCTTAGATGTAAATTAAAGGGCTTTTCTATGTAAGTAGGGACTAGCACAATGAACTCTTCCTGTTTCAACAACAGTGTAAAACATACATGGATTTATACACTGCACTTGCCAGGACACTCATAGTTTTTGCAAGCACACAAGTGTGCCTCAAAATTTAACCAATTTCTAGTAAAAATCTAGGAAAAAAGATTAGTCATGCTATGGGAAGCCAGAAAATAACAACTACATAGCCGAAGAGAGCAGAATGAACTTTAAGGAAGCCTAAGAATGGGGGCTGAGGCTCCCGCAGGATCACAGTTAGGTACAAGCAAAGGGGTACAGCTACCTCCAGGGGCTGCCGAAACAGTTACAGCAACGCCCGCGGTGCCCACGATGCCGGGTTCATCCCGGGTTTGCAACCGGTACGAAGGTCCAAGAAGCGGCGGCTGCCCCTGGCTCCCCCCGCGCTCACTTCTGTCCGGCCGCTCGCCGCGTGGAAAAGCGCCGCGAGAGGCGCCCACGGCGGAGTGCAGGGCAGCAGGCGGCTGCGGGCACCCGGGCTCTGTTTCTGTCCCGGCACCACCCAGCCGCAGCCGAGAGCAGCGCTACGCGCTGGTCACACAGCGTAGTTGGGAGCTGGCCGGACAGAAAAGGAGCTCCCAAGTATCTGCCAAGAGACTTGCGGCCGTGTGGGGGTCTCTTCAGCCGGGGGGATGCTCCGTTAGCCCCAGCGTCCGAAATCACTCGTTACAGTGTCCCAGGATTCACTGGTACCCACTGCAACACGTCTCCTCATGCCTGCTGCATGGGAGGTACAGGGAGACTTCAGTGTCAGTCCAGCCCTGTCTGCTCTTGCGAAGCGTTCCAGTTGACTATAGCCTCAATGGCTCTCTAGAAAAACAAAGATTTTTTTTTCTGCAACTGATACATATGCTGAAATTAGCAACATCAAAACATTTATATATCAGACAAAAAGTGTGGCAGTGTCTTAAAATCCACCTAATTTTTAATTCACAGTTTACCAGAATTACTAACCCAACCAACTCTAATACATCTAGCAGGTTGCAATGCATATGATTCACCTAGAAAGCTGTTCCAGAAAAAAGATTTCTTTATATATAGAGTTAAAATGTCAGATTATAAGTTGGTTTGTGACCTTAAAGCTCATCCTGTTCCCACTGGAGGGACACCTTCCACTCGAGCAGGTTGCTCCAAGCCCTTGTCCAACTTGGCCTTGAACACTGCCAGGGATGGAGCAGCGACAGCTTCTCAGGGCAACCTGCTCCAGCAGTTGTCATTACAGAACACCCTCTAACCATCATGGCCAAGAGAACAGTCATTCACAGTTCGTGAGTACACAAATTGGTGTTGTCTAAAATGAAACAGAAATGCTTGTGTTTTTCCAGAATAAAGTGTATGACTGGAAAACAATGAACAACACTGACTGAAAGTGAGGAAAGAGGTCCAGTATTTGTCCCACTCAATTCTTTCTTCTTCCTGGCGTTGCTGTTTTATGAAACAACTCAGTGACTTGGCCTTCTGTTGTACAACAAGCACTTAAACCAAAAGACGTGAATTTTGTTTCTTTCTTCACCCCATGTAACTGCCACTGATATGGCAAAACTGATAGCCAAAAGACATTTCAGTCTTAGCATTAGGACCAGCTTATTTTCTGAAAGAAAGCAAGCAGGTACAAACACAGAAGTACACAGAAATAATTCAGTTATTGCCTCTTGCACAAGATTTGGGACACAAACTAAAATATACAGTGGCAGTAGTTAATTTTAGAAATTATTTTATATTCTAGACTTGCAGAGAATAGTGGAATTCAAGGAGTTAAGACTGGAATAGACAACACTTGAAATTACACCATGCTCAAATGTACTATAGGTAGATTGTCTACTGATAGAAGTCAGTGGCTAGGTCCCATAATGCTGAAATTCTCCTACCACATCTCTGGAGCTGTGGTTCCGGAAAGGTAGGAATTTCTCTTGATTTATTTCTTCAGTCACAAAATCTTAATAGCATACCGTGCCTTATAGTGTGAGGCTTACTGAGTATACAAGATCCAGTGGACCTACTTCATGGGTTTACAAAAAGCCTTTAATGAGGTTTCACACCTAAGATTATGGAAGACCAAAGCTGTCACAGGACTGGAGGAAAGGTCAGTTTGTGGATTTACTAAAAGGTAACAGGGTACAGAAATTATGGCTGTTGAAAAGGTAAGAAAGAAAGAGCACAGAATAATGTTCATTTTTCAGGGTAGAAAACAGTTTGTGGGGGGAATTGGTGGGGCCAGTTCTATTCAGTATCTTCAATGATCTAGAGATAAGAGCACCTACACAGAAAAGGCAATACTAAACTTCTCCAGGGAGTTACATGAGAAAGGAAACAAAGACAGAAAGAGCTCATAGAAAGATGGCAAATCAGCTTCTCATAAACACAGGGCAGTGTGTCTAGGGAAGAGACATTTAACCCAGGCACATGTGGTACATTCATGTCTAGCAGCTGTCAGAGTCCTGGAGTCATGCTTGACAGTTCTCTGAGATCATCTGCTTAGTGTGCAGGGGTAGACAAAAGAAAACAAACAAAATGTTGGGCATCATCCAGAGAGGCACCAATAACAAAACAGTTTGTCACTATGTAAAACCTTGGCCTATCCCTCTTCAGTACAGTGCATGGTTCTGGCCTCCAGGTGTCCAGAAGACTACAGTGACATTAGAGAAGATGCAGAAGGGGTCAACTAAAATGACCAAGGCAGTGGAACTATAAGAAAAATAAAAAGGTGGGAACTCAGCTTGCAGGCTCAGGAGGATACAGTCAAAATTTATAAAAGCAACTAAATATTGCACAAAATTCTGCAGTACAAAAACTAGCGTCACTCACTGAACTAAGCAAGACATTGGTTTTAAAGTGGTGAAGTACTTTACGCAGTGCATTGTAAAGAAGCAGTCTTCAGTCTGTTGCCACAGGTGCTCATGGAGGCAGATTATACCAGGAAATTCAAAAGAAAGAAGAAACATGAATGGCAATATGAATGCTAAAGATTGGGACAAACTCTTCAGCATCCTTAATCCAATTACAGCTGATGCTGTGGAACTCAGAAACATGAACAGCAGATATAAAGCAGGCTTATGTGCTCTTCCTAGCTAACATCTCCTTACCATGACTGTTAGGGATAAAATGTTTGGCTTCTACTACTGGACTGCCACAAGAAGGTGATTTTTTTGCTCTTGAAGTTCCTTTTTGTGTGTTCTAAGAAGTTGTGCAGTTGCATAGCCGTTGCCACAGTACGCTGGCCAGGGTGAAACTACAAAGCAAATAATTGTTTTTGTGGTTCTTTTTTTTTGACTCTTAAGGCACACTTTGTCATCTTGTTCGTTTTCCATTGTCCTGTGCAAAAACACAGTCAGCGCTATTACATTTATAGTTATCAAACAAGCAGTGTGAAAGACAGAAATAGCATAACACAAGCCAGTTGACCATGAAACATATTTTTTTTAAAGATTAGATATGCAAATCAGTGTCACCCTGATGATTATGAGCAATTCTAAAACAAGAGATACTAACACTGTTATAGGAAACTGCTGCTGTGCCTGTTTTTCAGTCCTTCTTTCTTGTAAAAAAATAGTTTATTTTCTTCATTTCCCTTTTTATAGCCTCCACACTGGGCTAAATCCAAAGTTCATCCAACATCCAAATGTTCAGCCAGTTTGGCTTCCACCCAAAGAGGCCATTTTGTACACTTAATTGGTAATGCGAAGTAGTTAAATGGCATGAATCAGAACTCAAGGCCTAGAAAGAGTGGCCTAAAGGTTTATTTGCCTTCTGTTTTCTAGGCCCGTGTGGCATCTTTTGATCCAATTTCCTCAAGAAACATAAAGTCCACAGACTTAAGAGTTCTGTTTCTGGGAAAACTGTTAGGGAAAACTGAAATTTTCATTACTTTCAGCCAAGAGTTGAGACCTTAAGAAAAATACCAGACGTTACAAAATATAAGCCAAAATTGGAAGTACTGATTATACTGGAATAGAAACAGCATACGAAACATGTCTGAGTCTCAAGCTTAACTCAGAATTCTGGCTAGAGTTTCCTTAGCTAATAGAAGTAATCAGATATAGATTTCAATCCATTCCTTCATGCAGAGAAAACAAGCTGTGAAAATTGAATTGGCATCCAGATGTCTTCTGAATTTTGTAGCTTTGATCCATATTTGTTTCCAGTGTGATACTGGGAGAGAGGGAAAGAGATATACTTTATGTCAGCTATGAAGACTAACAGCTTGGATGATCCTTTAATTTGTTTGATGAAGTAGGTTGTAGCACTCCTCATTTGAATATATTGCAGTACATTCATATGGGTTTTCAAGTAATCTAACACACTGTTTACCTCCCTTCTAGATTCAGGCTTAGTGTCACAGTGTAACTTCACACATCTTCTCAGTGGGTTATCTATCACTTTTCAGTGGCAGTGGTGGGGTGATGAAATTCCTTTCCCTCCTCTTCCACAGGAACCACAACACCTTTCCATGGAAAAGACTCTGTTTCCTGCTCTGGATAGTGTGTTGCTAGATCCTCTTCCATGTTTTCCTGGTCATCAACATTACTTTCACATTCCCTAGCCGTACAGTTCTTGCCGCCAGGCACTTCTGAAATGGACCCCACAATAACAGTGTCAGCCTTCATGATGTATATTTTTTCTGAGGAAGGAAAAAAATAGTGCTGAGTCTATTTAACAATAACTGTTGACCCTAGAGATGGTTCAATTTCATGCAAACTTATATTTGGTTCTCAGATTTTCTTTTTCCCCCCGTTCTTTTTTTTTAATCAGAAGCCTGCAGAGCAAGCCCATCACGGTGAAAACACAGAATTCACTAACCCACTGAAGTTTTGGGGATTTGCACATTATAAGTTGTCTACTTTGTTGTTACTTTAGAAGGTGCTTTTAAGCTTGAAATTGAAGCACTGAACATACTAAGTGAAGGCCTGCACATTTTATACTGCACATATATACACTGTCTGGTTTTGGAGCACTGGCAATGGAACTCTCGGCATTTTAGATCCAGTAGACCTAGATCCTGTGTGATTAAGCCACTGTGCTATGGCAAGGACTACAGGAGAAAAACAGACTAGAAAAAGCAATAAGATATTCACAAGAGAAGAAGCAATTATTTGGGATCTGGGTAAGATAGATATGGAGAATCCAAGATTTATGCTCCTGCTTTAAGAAGCAACAATACCTGCATTAAAAGCAGCTTTTGGGCAAGGATCAGGATTATGCAGAGTTCCGGGTAATTATTTGGGGTCTCAGGACCAGCAAAGATATTAATTTCTTTCCAGTGGACAATCAACTACAAAATTTTCTAGGATATACTTGAACCTTGTGTCCAACTTGTTGACCCTTTAAGAAAAGTAAATAAGGCCTTTGCTATGGCTTGGACCACTACATTTTACTTCGAAGGATGCTGCAGATCAGACACTGTGGTTATATATTGTGTTAATATATATGTGTAAATATCTATATATGTGGTTAATATTTCTGGGTATAGTAAGTCAAATCATCACATTCATCCCAGGTTGACCACTCTCAGAAAAATCAGAAAGTGAGTTTAGTAAGGAAAGTTCAGCTCTAGCAATATCCAAAAAAAAAAAAAACACCACCCTTTAAATAACCTCAAAATTGGTTTTGGAAACATCACCAGAATGTCTTATGTAGACTGTGTCTCAGGTAATAATTCTTCCTCTGTGACTAAGCCTCCTTGCCTGACTTTATCTACTACTATGTGCCATGATCAAAGACTTTACAGGAACATATGTGAGACACATCTCAAGCTGTTACTGCAAAACCAAGTGAAGAAAATGGTATCTTGAGACATGTGAAGTACAACTCTCACTAAGTATTACAGCATGATATTCCAGCTGACATATTTTGGATTTCAAATTTCTTCTGCAAATTTGCATCTTCTGGAATGAAAAAGAGGAAAAAGAACATTTTTCTGGGGCGTTCATAAGTGACTAAAATACAGTAAAATACAAAAATAAGAAAATATTCAAAATGAATATATGCACCACGATTTGTGTGTCAAAGTTTCTGGAGATTCAGTCCCAATCTATATTAGAAGCTTGGGAAACTTTGCAGTTTACTCATAATCTCAGAATGACATGATGTGCCCATGGCTGAAAAATTGAAAAGGCAAGAGCAAAAAAAAATAAAAGCAAAACCCACCAATTCGATTATTTGTGTTGTCTCTCACTCGAGAATCAGTGGGGCAATCTGGGGCATTTCTATTTCTCAGTGTCACATCAGTCAGAGTCAGAGGAAGACTATATGCATTTTCTGTCCTGGAGACCAAGTTATTGTTGGTTTCCAAAGGGAGAGTTCTGTCAATTAATTCATTCTCGTCTGGACCAGTAGTCAGTATGATCTGCTGATACAAAGAAGAGAGTAGAAGTGAGGTAAATGTAAAAACAACACTGGGAAGACTGCAGTAGGTCTACAGAATCCTTCTGTGGCAGTTAGAAGAAGCTGATGTACTTTGTAGCACCACTGTCACAGGGAGTAAAAATTGATTTAGGAACTTCAGTTCCTGTAAGGCCATATTTAAAAATAGTGTTTCTAAACTAAACTGATGACGTTTACAAGAATGTACCTCACTGCCACTGAAATCCAGTTTCCTGGCCCTGCTTGGGTGCTTCAGTAAATGTCATTACCTTGTCTGCAATTTAGATGCTCATGAACCTTTGCAAATCCACCTATTTGCTACTTTGACTTTTTGCCACAAGTCTTCTAGATGCTCTGCTGCAGTCTGCTATCCTCTAATGTAGTAGCAGCTTCATTCTGGAGATTGAAGCTCAGCAGCACTTTTCAGCAAAGAGTATAGAATCAGTATGTTAGATGCTGGAGGCAAGAATTTTAAGGGATTTTGCTCTTTAGTTGTGAGATAAGCATCAGAGGACAAACCTGTACAGATGTGTAATCATATGGTGAGAGAGCCAAAACTGAAAATACATGGAATATAAATGAAATTATATAACTTCAGCTTAAATTTTGCAAAGACCTACCACACTCCTATAGGAGAACAAAACAAGCCAGAGGTTGAACTGGTTGATCTTCAAAATGGAATTGCCTTAGCAGGACCTCAGGCCAGAGAAACAAGCTTAGACTAGCTATTAAGTAAAGAATTAATTATAAACAGTTCTTTAAAAGAGGAGCCAGAATCTGAGAGAGGCTGAAGGTCCCACATGACAAACTTCTTGTGGCTTCCAGCTCTGTTTCTGTTTCTACAAGGAAAATTTTTAAATGTGCAATTTAAAACTCTTGCTCATGTCTGACTCACTATGAAAGCAAGAGTGGAAGCTCCCCACAATTCAGGAACTAGCAATGACACAGTGAAATTAATGACATCTGATTGCAACCAAATCTGTTAGAATAGGTAATAATTCTTATGCGTGCAGATGTACCACATTTAAAAGCAAATGATATAAAAACAAAAAAAAATTAAGTCTGAAAACTGTTTTAGCAGATAGGGACATTCAGAGACAGCAAGCCTAAAAACTGAGAAGGCTCAGAGGATGAAAGTTGCTGTAATTTCACTGCAAGTGGAGGAATCAGAGCTGTGAATGATTTCAGCAGCTGAGGAACTGCTTTCTGTTGTTACTATATTGACTGAGGTTTGTCTTGTTCATCTGCAAACCATACTGATAAGCCAGAAGCTGGTCCTGATGGAAAGTCTTCCAGACAAAAAATACCCACTGTATACCCTCATTATAGTCATGCCAAATCCTACAAAGAGGAAAGGTGACATGAGGGGAGACAAAAGAAGATCAAATCCCACTTGTATTACTGTAGTAAGATAAAATGGGGCTGAGAAAGAAAGTTATCCCAGCAGGTAGAATGATCCTATGATTTTGGATTTGTCCCATAGAATGCAACATGAATGGTGTTAAGAACAAATCAAATACTCCCCTTGAAAGCAAGACTTGAGGCATCAAATTATTTAACAACATATTAAACATAGTCCAAGACATGAAAGTAGCAAGCCCTAGCACATCTCGTTGCTGCATCTAGAGGATCATGTATTGTTTTGAGGATAGTCCAAACAGAAAGGCCATCCCTTTTTAACTGGACATTCAAAAATATCATTTACATTGGAATGGAAAGGGAGCTAGTTTGGAATGTTGTTCACACTTACTGTACATTTGTTCACTAGATTGTGACCTGCAATGGAAAGAGGAAAAAATATCAGGAGAAAATTCACAGCTCTCGCAAGAATGCAAATAGTTGCTCTGAATGGTCACCAAGCCATGTCCTAAACCACTCTGCTGCCCAATCTACCTGCATTAGGCTATTACCACTCGGAGCACACTAATATGACACTGCTGAGATGAACCAGTAACATGCTGCTGTAAAGATTCTGAGGTCCTGCTCTCCCCAAAACCTTCTGTGGCCACCCCTATCATTCTCCCCACAGCACAACTGGTGTTCATCTAATGAAATGATGAACTGATTAAACTTTCTAGGTAAACATAAGACAGACTTTTTTTCTCTTTTTGAATTAGAAATGTTAATAACTTTTACCGGATGAGTAAGTTGGATCAGTTCATCATGTGGTCAAGATGAATGTTAAGGATTAAGCGGATGATGGGATTTTATGCAAGGACTGAGGAGGGTAACACTGGAAAAGGAATCTGAAGAAAGGAGCGTACAGCACCCTTCTGTAGCATCATGCAGTTAGATGGGCTCAGGCTTACTATTTAATTTCACCCTGACCTGCAGACACCTTTATTTTCAAGGCATCTATAATGCTGCACAGCAACAGTTCCTATTATGAAAGGAAAGCAAAGAAGCAAAAATTCCATTTTGAGAAAATTAAGCTGCACACAAGAGGTTTTAAATTTTATTCCTGAATAAATGAGTGTATAAAGCTCTGCTGTATGGTAATTAGGAGAATCTACAGCAACAGAAGAGAACAGATCAGTCAGTGGAAATGGAAATGCAGAGATAGGATTTAGTTAATTGGGCAAAATACGTGCGCTACAGGGGAGCAGTAGAGGTTGCTGCAGCCAACGCCCACTCTTTGGCGCGCATATGGGCGCTCTGACATTAACAGGGCGTTTTCCCAGTAAGCCTCTCTGCGCTGAGAGGTGGCTCAATCGTTCGGTTGGAAAAAAGTGCCACCTAGTGACCTGTCAAAGCATCATCTGCCTGCGCTGCGCACACAACAGGACTGGCCTTTTGCCATGTCAGCAGACATATACACTTGACATTAAAAAGTTTCAAGGGTTAGATAAAAAAAATCCATAAAATAAAGTTCCATATCAAAACGATCCACTTATTCTTTAGACATAAGGATTAAAATTCCTAGTCCATCAATCACCTTGAGATTTGAGCCTGGATTTGTATGAAGGGATGGAATGCAGATGTGCTGGTCAAAAGAAACCATTCATTACTAAAACTCATAATGGAGTGTAGAGGCCCTGACAGCTTTGCAACACCCACAGGCCTACAACCAACCTACATCATGCACATCCTCCTTTCTATAAAAGAGGGAATATGGTTCTGCAAGCACATCCCATGCATAAGTTTAGGCAAAGCTACAGAAAATCAGTATCAGTAAAAGTAACTCTTCCTCTTATGTCTAAAGTTCAACCTCATCTGTAGAACCAACAAATACAAAACACTTCAGGTATCATTTAATATTAGAGTATGTGCTGAGAAAAGAAACCATTGGTTACCCTTTTCTCACCTGGCTTGTAGTATCTTCCTCCATAAATTCACATCTGCTTCCATCTTTTCTCACATTCTCCAACATCCTCATAAGCAGTTTGCCTAGAAAGTTTATCTGGCCCACCTACACTAGGTGGTAGTGAACATTCCCTTACCCAACATTTTGGGACATTTGAATTCCCAGGAGGCATATACTTGGAGATCAAACAGGAAACAGCTTTAAAAACTCACGCTTTCCTTTGAGGATGAAGATTGGCTGCTTGCAAATTTTCCATTTCCAAAATGACAGCATACCCACAAGTAGCATAATCACAGACAGAATGACTCCCCAGAGAACTAGACCTGTAGCACAGAAAGGGAAAGGGATTACAGGAAAGGCTAAGAGAAGGCATACTGGGAACTCTTAGCAGATCTATGTGTTTGGACATAGATCCATGGATATCATTTCACAAGTTGTAGGGGATTTGCAGGAAGCTCCAACATAAAAATTGCCTTTACCAAAGATATATCCAAATAAAATATGCTAGACACAGTAAATGCTTTATCTTTGTTACCTTCCATTGTTGTCACTCCCTTGACTGAGGTGGGAAAGGTAGCAGCCCAAGCTTTCTCTTCAGCAGTTGTACTGAGGTTTTCAGTTGTTGTGGCACTTAAAAGGATACCAGTGATGGTCACCAGGCTCTCTTCAAACCTTCTTAGGTCAGTGTTATTTGCTTCATTGTTGAACCTCATGGACAATGTGTCTGGGGTAAGGTAGGTGGGAGATGGGTCCAGGCAAACCTGGTCGTGTGTTGCATTTCCTTGGCTTAAAATGACTTTGTTTAACTTAGCACAGCTAGGGTATGAAAGAGAACAGTGTATCAGCACTAGAGGAAACTGATGTGGTACAAGGTAAGAGTATCTTCCATGTGACAAATATGTGGGACATGTATAAAGAAGCCGCCTAAGCACTGCAGGTAGGCTGAAAGTTATCCCATTTCCTCTAAGACAAATGGATCTGCTTTTCAGCAGAAGCAATGAATGTCCCTTTTGGTCTTTTATAGAATCATAGAATCATAGAACAGTTAGGATTGGAAAGGACCTGAAGATCATCTAGTTCCAATCCCCCTGCTCTAGGCAGGGACACCTCCCACTAAACCATGCCACTCAAGGCTCTGTCCAACCCGGCTTTGAACACCACCAGCAATGGAGCATTCACAACTTCCCTGGCTTTTATGAACTTAGTCATGCTAAAGAGCTATGGACTTACTTTGTGTGGGGCTTGCAGATGTCGGTGCTGGAATTTTGATCAGAGAAGGTCCCATAAGGGCACTCTTCACAAGTAACATCATTTGTTGAGGTGCCTGAATAAAAGTAATGACTGAAGACTGACCAACCAAAATGCATCAGGTCCAAGTCTATGGCCAAGCTCAGGAAAGGTAAGCTGCACCACAGGAATTCCTACCTCTGACTTTGACTCCAAAACCAGGCTTGCAGAAAGTGTGCTGCTGGCATCTTATGCAGGTGTTCAAAACAGGGGTCTGGCAGAACAGGCCTGGTCGGCACTCACACACACGGCTAGAATTGAAGGAGCAGGGCTCTTTCTCCACAAGGTCAGACTCTGTGGGGAAGAGCCAGATGTGGTAACAAAGGATCAAGTTGCAAAGAATATGGAAAGCAGGGTCCAAAGCCAAAGCCAACATCAGTTCAAAGGCTCAAGAAGCAGAATAGGCTGCTTGCACTCTTCACAATGACAACTTAAGTCAGGAAATGGAAAAGTCTGTATATAATGGCTTGTAATAAAAGACAGAAAGCAGAAATCAGGCTTGGATAGCATTGGATGAGAGAATTTTTAGGTAGACTGAGGTCACACAGAAAGCAACCCTGATGATGTGCCAGGTAGCATTCTGCTGCCTAAACCAAGTAACCAAGGATGGATAATTTTGCTGCTGGAAATTCTGAATGAATAAAATATAAATAAAGTGTGAATAAAATACATATAGAAAATGTAACTGAAGTATGTGTGAGGGAAAGCAAACCTTTTGTGCATGATACACAAGCATCACATCTTGGCTTTTGAAATGCTTCATTCACATACTGTTCAGGTCCACACCTTATGCAGTCTTCACTTGGGTCCCTAGGACATGCTTTCTTCTTAACATAGCCTGAAGAAAGAAAATAAAATCAAAATATACAGGATACCAGTTCAGAATACCGGGAGACAAGCATCCTGCAGTGTACTTGTATACTCATTCACTTTTAGACACAGTCTTCTCTTTGTGTGGTTTCTCTAAGAGGGTTTTGCCTTTCCCATTCAAGTGTGAAGAGATCACAGCTGTCCTGTTGCAGCAACACTGTGTATGGTGTTATCACAGTCAGTGTGGATTGCTGTAGAACAGGCACATGGCAAGGCTGTAGTGAGGGCAATATTGACCTGCTGTTAGTAAGTTCACATGTAATTGTTTTCCATGTTTTCCTCCTGACTGGAGCAACCCAGTACTGATATTTGCTACCTAAAGCATCACTTTCCCTTCAAAAGTTGCCAGATTCACCTAGGTGCATGTGGATTCAAGCAGGGATAACCCCACCTCCCATGTTCAGAATGGAAGGTTACAAGATGGTGCTCCCTGAGCCATGTCCTGTATCTCCCTAGCAGGTTTGCAGTAGGTTGCTTTCTAAGCATTCCTACTAGTTTTACAATTGCCTTGACAGTTGTGAGATGGTTTAAGTTTCCAACTGTTTTCCTTAAACAAATCAAATTACATGTATGTCTTTCTGATGCTAGTGTATCTCTGTTGAACATATCCAACTCCTCTGTATCCATTGCTCAGTGAAAGCACAGTGTCCAGGATCTCACAGACTTTCTGTATATATGCAGCACACAAGAGGCTGGGCAGCTGGCTGAATTAGATGACCTCTGGAGGTCTTTGCCCAACTTAAGCTATTCTTTGACTCTATGCTTATATTGGGTAATCATTTTCTAGTGAAGAGCTTTTAAAAGCATCCATCTGGCAAGCTAGGTACAATAACCAGCTAGGAGAATGGAAAGGGCTGTGACAGAAGCATTCCCGATGTTTCAGCTCCTGAAGCAACAGAAGAGGTGTTCTACCACTGGCCATAGTACCAAACAAATCAGAAGGCGTAGCGGTAAGCTGTGACTTTGTGACCTTGCTGGGAGGTAGAAACAACAGAGGGTAAGAAAGAGTAGCGGTTGCAAAGCAAAAAGAAAAGCTAAAGTAATAATATAAAGATAGGAAGAGTTGAACATTTCACAGTTGGCAAACAGGAGAGAAATGAACCACAGTTTCAGCATCCAGCCTGCATTACCCAGACATAGAGTTAACCACAAGGAGGGGGAACCTAGCTGGGCAATAACTCACTTGCTATGCATTTTGGCAAGCATGATGTCATAGTACAGGTAAAAAGAGCCCACTAATTACCACCAGACAAGCATCACTCCCACCTCCTCAAAACTACTTGTCTGAGACTGCTCTTTTCAAAATGATGTCTGATTGCCAAATGTCAGCTGCACACTCGTACCTGTGCATGTGTCATTTCCCCCTTCCTTCCCCAGTGACCCAAACCCTTTAACTTCAGTTATTTGAGATTTCCTGTACTCATGGGTCCCTCCCTTGGGGGATGTGTGCCCAGGTGTAGTAGCTTTGAAGGTTGCCTAACAGTGTCTCCTGGTTCTGATCGCCACTGGCTGTGTTCACAGCTCAACAATCAGATAAAAGTCACCAGCTGTAATCACCTGTATAGAAAAATGTTCTGAAAGTAAGTAGATGAAATAAGTATTTGGAGTGTTTTTCTTTTATGAGTACATGCATTCATTCAGTCCTGAGGATTTGCTGTTAACTGTGGGTGGGAAATTATCTTGAGTGTTGACTGCAGCACTATCTCATGGAGCTGGATATCTGATTTAGAACTTAAACCAAAAAAAAACCCAACAAAACAAACCTAAACAAAACCACCAAAAAAACCCAACTGAAAAAGGTTAAAAAGTCGTAAACAGAAGTGGAATAACAACTCCTGCATAAAATGAGCTGTTCCAGCATATACCACTATTTCCCATGAAAGTTTCTGTTACTCCCCTTGGCAGGAGGGAAATACTTCGTTGTGCAATGACAGAAAGAAACCATTCTTCTGGTATCCCAGGTATGAAGTATCATTTTACCTGCTCAAGAATTAAGTATATGAGATGTAGAAGCTGTGGAAATTGATTAGAATGATTTTTTTGAGGTTTGGTTTGAAGTTTGTCTTGAAATTAACTTTGAAAAAGAGGATGGCTTACATGTGGGACAGTGTACTCAGCCTGAAGGCTGTACATCTGTGAGCTGGAAGACCAAGGAAAGTAAAGACAGACTGCATCTGGAGTTCCAGATGCTCCACTTTGATTAAATGGAATTTTAGAAAAGCTTCCATTTCTTTGCAGTGAGCAGTTAAGTTACAGATATGAACAGGTTATTGCTTGAAGGAGTAGTAGAAGATTAAAACGAAATAGGATTCTTATGAGTTTTTGTTGTGAATGAGATCCTGGAGGATGGAAATAGATGTCTAAAACTAGTTAAAGGATGTGGCAACACGATGAGTTGCAAGAACAAGCAGAGGTGAAGTGATTGAGACTGGTGGCTTGCTACATCCAGATATAAATCAGATTTCTGCTTTTCACAAGACCTCACTATGACATCTGTCATTATGGGAGCTTGTGCAAAGTAGGAGAATTTTTTTTCTATAAAGGAGAAAAGATCTTTTCATGGGAGTGGCCCAGAGACATATTCCCACCTCTTCTTTTACAGCAGCAGTTTCTCCATCCCTTGTTCTTATCTGCTTTTCCAGCTTCTGAATGACTGTAGTGGTGTGGCCAGCAGCACAAGATATCCCAGTGGGAACCCCAATGTAATTGCATGCAAATGCTGGCAACTGAGATAAAGCCCTCTTTACTGTTAGTGCTCAAATGAATGTAAAAACTTTCCTCTCGAAAATGAAAACCATTTCTATAAGAAGAGATTGATGATGGTGAGGTACCTTGAAATGCCCCACCCACTGAGGGGGTTTTAGGACGATGTGGATTGTTTCAGTTTTTCCATAACTCTTGTCTCACTGAGGTGTTTCCTGCTTTTGACTATGTGTGTCTGAGTCACAACCAGCTTTCAGCAAAGCTCACTGTGTCTCCCCGCAAGGGGCTGTTCCCTTTCTCATGTGAGTTACTTTCTAAACTGTTTTGACTATGAAGATAATGACAGATTTTCCACACCTTGATTTTTTTTGGTCATATATCAGAAACCTGTTTAGCCTAATTTCATTGTGCTATTTCATACCCTGAGGCAAGCTGAAATGAATTTTTAGACCTGCCAGCTTCTCTCTACTTCAGTGTCAAGTCAATTGGCAAAACCACAAAAAATTCTAGCAAATTATTTTGCTTGCAATTTGCAGCCTGAGGAGGAGCAAGGCAGTGAAGAACAAGTTCACATCCATACCCACACTAGGTAGTGGTTCATAGAACTGCACAGATCTTCAAGGACAAAATGCAACTCAGCAGATACACGTGGTTCCTACTATCTATATGAGAAAGGCTCCATGTTAATTTGACTGAATTATAAATATACTGACCTAAGGGACACTGGTAACAGCAGCTTCTTGAAGTTTCATCATAGAACCAATTCAGAAGTGTATCACAGGAATGAGATGGGGTTAATGATGTCTAGAAATTGAGACAGACAAAAGATACAATTAGAACACCACTAGTTCTGTATTAGAGTAGATCCCAGTGTCTGCCTCAAGTTATAGTAGTTGCAGGCAGTTAGGAAAAGGGTACAGCTTTCTAAAAGTTCTGAAAGTTCAAGTATCCTGAAAGAATCTAAATTACTGTTGCCCATATGCTTAAGCAGAGATAGCAATATTCTGTATATGTAGCTTCACTCAGCAGACTCTTTTGTCTGAAAGTCATTTAAATGTAGGAATGGAATCATAGAATTATAGAATCCCATACTGGTGTGTGTTAGAAGAGAGCTTAAAGCTCATTCAATTCCAACCCCTGCCATGGGCAGGGACACTTTCCATCAGAGCAGGTCTCTCCATACCCCATTCAGCCTGGCTATGGATGAGGCAGTCAAAGTTTCTCTGGACATCCTGTGCCAGCACCTCAGCACCCTCATTTTCTTATGGTGGGGCCACTACATGCTCTGGGAAATTACAGTGCTACAAGTTTACTGATAAGAAAATCTGATTTTTTAACTTGGCATGTCCCTTAAAAATCCCCTAGAAACATTGTCTGAATTTTCAGTATTTGTGTAAACAGCACTTTTTTTGTAAAGACTCAATCAGCAGATTCTGCAGAGATTTTCCCACAATACTAGTTGAGCAGTTAAGTATTTCAGAAAAACCTACATCTTAGTTTCTGTAGATGAATTTCCCATTGGCCTTTGAAATAATATCTATTGTTTCCTGCTGCCTTTGCATGCAGTGCAGTTTCTCATTACCTCACTAATTTCACAGACGTGTTCTCCTGTTTAATGCACTGTTCTTTTGATGACAGGGCCATAAAACACAAAAGTGATTTAACTTGCCCCAGGTTAGATCAGAAATTAAGAACTTTCAGTCAAGGGCAAAATTAACATAAGGACAAGAAACAGAAACATACAAAACCCATTAAATTTTATCAAGCTCCAGCTTTGTATTGGGACCAGCACTGTGTCAGGGGGTTGGAACTGAATGAGCTTTAAGGTTCCTTCTAACCCAAACTGGACTGTGATCCTACAATAGAACTGAGAAATCCTGCCTGACATCTCTGCAGTAACCACCAGGTCACAGAGTCTCTCCATGAAGTGCCTTTTCTAGCTTACTCTGTAGAGGAAATAGCAGATTTTTGCCTGCTCAGCCTGACTCAAGTTTATAAATGTGCGCCCTGTGTTGTTTTGTTTTTGTTTTTGTTTTTTTTTTTGTTGACAAAGCCCTGGGATGTAGGAGAAGGAGGTGGAATCTCCTGGCATCTGTGTGGAGAAGCACTCTGTTAAGCCAGCCACTCTGGGACTAAATTGAGTAACAGGAAACGACACAGTAAGATCAGTCACTAGACAATGGGTCATTCAGGAGTGAATACAGTGATGTGAACTAAGTATAAGTAGTTTTATAAAGAAAACTCAAGAATCAACAGCATCCTGGCTGTAGCTAAGTCATCCCAGATTAGCTTCTCTGTAAGAACTATAGGAAATCACCATAAACCCCTGATCTTCTCTTTTTGGTTCTCCTGGGCAACCAACTGGCTGTGAGCAATGTTTAATTTTAAATCGGAGGGGAACAATATTCTTAAATGATTAATGCAGCACATAAACTTGCACATCATATTTGTCCCTTTTGAGGTTTAAAATAATAGTGTAAATAGTGGGAGGGAAGGGCTGCTTTTTAAAAAGTTTACCTTGTCTAAAACACTGAAGTCAGGAATTTAGCGTTAGATTCTCCTCTTAGTTACAGCAATGCAGATACTGATTATGAATTTGACCTAATGCTAGTGCTGTGATTATTGCATGAACTGTGCGTACATACTACACAAATTATGAAAATACACATCCAAAAGAGTACTCAAACTTTTTTTTTTCCGCTTTCCACAAGAGGGCTGCTATATACTGCAGCCAGCTATATAATACAGGATGCCCACAGCTTCAAAATGTTTCCTTCAAGTATCCACTTCAAGCACAACCTTGTAGCCACCTTTACTGTTTACTGAACCAAGCCCAAGGTGCTCTACTGTAAAAAGCAGTCATTTTAACAATTCGTGACATAATTTCTATGGCTGAGTGCTTTCTGAAGGTCCCACCACTTCTAATCCGTAGCTACCTGCAAAATGTCTTTAACAGCTGCCATCTGTTCAGTAGAGGTGCTTCATGAGTATGAAACTTCCTATAGAGCCTTTCAGTTACAAATAATGTACATATCAATGCTCAGTGTCAGTTATCATCTCCCTATTCTTGTAATTTCACCCCCACCCCCCCCAATCCTAAGTTGTTGGATTTCTAATGTGACCTGCAACAGTAATGCAACAATGCAAAGTTCTGCTCTTAAGCTAAGCAGAAAGGTAGGCACACTTGAAGGTAAGGCCCTGAATATAAACCAAGCACCCACACCTCTAGCACTTGAAGCTTAAAAGGTCAATATAAACTACGTAAGCAATAAAGCGGAAGCTTTGCTTCTGTGTGGGAATCCCAGTGTCACTAAAAGTTATATGGGCTTTGCTTCTTAACTTATGCAAGGCATTTTGTAAAGTAAATTTAAAGTCTTTATGCATCTGGAATAAAAAAAAATCTTGCATTGGGAACCCACCAAAACTTCCATGAGTTTTTGGGGGTGTGAAACAAATTGGTGCCTTAAGGCAAAGAACATGACAGAGAAACAGTAGAGGTGAAAGGCCACAGTCTCAGAATGTTTTAAGTCTTCCATGAGATAATGGTGCCAACTCATTTTCTGCAGAGGTTTGATGCAGTTATTTTTAGGAAGAGGGTGAAAGAAAGTATACACAACGATAATATAATTTTAATTTTTCTGTCTCTATGTTATGAATATCAGGGTAACAACTAACACAAAAGATAACCAGCCAAAGACATGACGTGAAAAAGGAACAAAAATGTGCATTATTTGTGGGTAGTAAAAGGCCTGAACTGAGGTAATTCACCCACTCAACGACTGAATATGTGAAAGGAAGGATGCAGGCTCTTCAGGAAAGACAGGCTGTGGAGGTGAGGATTGGGGGTGGAAGTGGATGATTTTTAAGGTCCCTTCCAACCCAAACTATTCAATGATTCTATTATCCTCTCAGTTTGCCACCTGTAACTACTCTTCCCACCTGTCAAATACCTCCTCTGATATCTCTCCTACAACTAAGGTGCTCAGGAAGGGATCACTGGAAACAATTTAGCAAGAAACACAGGGAATTCCAGATTTCATGTTTTCAAGTCTTTTTTGTTCCACGGCTGTTGCCTTTTTAACAGTAGAAATCTAGACATCAACCAGCAAATCCATCCAATTTTGACAGACTGCAAAAAACTTCATGCATATTTGTCTTGCTCTTCCTGGGCAGAATGACAGTTTATTACTGGAGTTACAAAATATTTTAATGCTGATTAACCAATACTGTTAAAAAGTGAAAAATATTTCAGTGGCTTGGCCCAAAAAAACCCCAAACATTAGATTTCCACAGAATTATGGAAACAACATATGTACATAGCTTCTCAGAAACTGGGGCTGTTGAACTGACATGCTATTTTCAATAGCTGTTTCTCATTCTTATGTAGTGGTAAGGCTACTACAAACTGCAGCTGGAACACAATCCAGATCTCCAGCCCTCACCTGGTAATATCAAAATGGGTTGGGTAAAATCCTGTAGTCTGAGTACTCCAGTACTGAGCTTGGATCTCCAGGCTCAACTCTACAATCTGACAGCAACATGACAGTGAGGCCACCACAAGGCTGAAGGCAGGAAAAGATCCCTGTAGCTTAATGTTTAAGATTAATGTTCAAGCTTAATATTCAAGGTTAGTGGTTCAATTCCCAGCTCTGAATGGGGACTAATGCCAATCTACAGGCTTTTTTTTTGTGGTGGTACCACCACAGAAACCAGATAGGCTCTATAGGGGCATATAGGACATGCTGCCCGTCAAGTCCCAATGGATCCTCAGTTTCAGATTTGCTTGTTTTATCAAATCTTGTCCAAACTGTTGCCTATGGTGCTGTAAACGCTTATCCTGCCAACATTTGCAGCTCAATTGCTAAGGGGAGGACAATTGCTACTAAGATAGGTCAATCTGTTATAGCAGAACTTACACTGTAAGTTCTACTGTGTACGTTCTCTCTGGCTTTTCCAGTGAAGCATAAAAGCAACTTACCACTCTGGGTAAGCAGTCTGCTCAGGAGGATATCCCATGTTGTTCATAATTAAAATAGGCAGGGGAAAAGCTTGTGGCTACAAAAGGAATCTGATGAAGGCACAGAATTATTCTGTTTAGACGAGGGGAAATTCTAAGCAAAATTCCCACCAGCAGTAGCAGCAATGATCTCCCCAGCACGGAGACACTGTTGTGAGCTGCACAGACCTGTTTTGAGATATGTTGCCAATGGCTGCAACTGTGGGAGCTGGCTATGTACTGGGTTTTGGGTATTGTGATTGACATGATGGTAGCCAACAGTGGAAGATTTTAAAGATCATGTTCCCCTTGTCAAGCTCTAATCAGAACAAGCAGCACCTAAAAGAAGGGAGGGAATCACAAGAGCATCAAGGAGAAAAGGGGAAATTTAATGTAAAAAGTGGTACTTTATCATATGAGGGCTCAAGAAGAACACAGCAGGAAGGACAAGCATACGTACTCCTACTGCCCTCATTGCCAGCAAAAATCTCAGCCTTTCTAATATGTTTCTGCTTGTGAGTGTTTTGAAAATAACAAGCATTATGAAATACTGAATGAGACACAAAAGATTTAACTATAATATAGTGAAAGCCTTCTGCCTTGGACCATTACACTTGCAGCCCAGAAAGCCAACTGTATCCTGGGTGGCATCAAAAAGAACATGATCAGCAGGTCAAAGGAGATGATCCTGCTCTTGTGAAACCTCATTTGGAGTACTGTGTGCAGTTCTGGTGTCCTCAACATAAAAAGGACATGGAACTGTTGGAACAAGTGCAGA
>JASSUY010025022.1:5672-30535 GCA_032466535.1 Forpus xanthops
ACTGGAATGGGTTGCCCAGGGAAGTTGTGAATGCTCCATCCCTGGCAGTGTTCAAGGCTGGGTTGGACAGAGCCTTGATAGTTTAGTGTGAGGTGTCCCTACCCATGGCAGGGGAGTTGGAACTAGATGATCTTAAGGTCCTTTCCAACCCTAACTATTCTATGATTCCATCCTGCCATATTGCAGGGTTTGCCTGCACTGATTCATGACAGCACATACAAAATAGACTCTATCTGTGATCCAAGCTGTGTAGCTGCACTTTGCCTTGAGCCAATGCTGGGCTAATGCTTCTTGTGCTTCAGTGAGCTGGACGCACAAGCAGAACTTCTGGGTACCATTGGCAAGCAACTATGCAGGCCCAACACAAGCCCAGGATCCCAAAAAGCAATGATCAAGTAGAAACAACAGGAACTAACAAAGTTTCCTCAAACAGGAGCTTCTGTGTGGATTTTCCAATATCCAGTGAAGGCTGGATTAACACAGCATCACAACACTAATCCTTACTTAGCAAAAGAAACTTCCATGCTTTGTCTCCTCTCATTCGTAATATCCAGCAAATATAGCATCTCTGCAAAATTCCTGATCAGCTCTGAAGAGGCCACAGTAACCAGAGAGTTGTACAGACAAGAAAGCATGTTTCCAGCTCCCTCACTGTGAGGCCAATGCTATTTTTCCAAAAGCTAGTCTGCAGTAAACTGAAAATACAAACCAGACTCTCACAAGCAGTCTTTCTCTCTCCATATATATATATATGGTGCAACCTCTCCTTCTCCTTAATACCATTTTTCACTCTAGTTTGGATGGAGTCCTTTCTCACAATGTGAAAAAACATAATGCTCAATGTTTGAACAAGTACAGCCTGATCACCATGATGCCTAAAACTCTCTTGCTCAAGACCACCCTCCTGCAAGTAGCATTTAAGCCCGAGATGAAGTGGGCAAAGTCTGTATGTTGCAATAAAAATAACCCAAATCCTGGCAAGCTATTGTATGCGCTTAATGCAGTTATTAATCATGATAGGCAGCCTTGTAAAACCTGCACAAGACAGTAAAGACTGTAAAGAACACTACACAGAAGAGCACTGGAGGAGTTCCTGAAACTCGGAAGGGAAGAACAGATCAAGGAAAAAAAAAAAAAAGAAAGAAAAGAAATCAAGGAAAAGAGAAACAGAAGCAACAGCATCCACACTTCAAGCAAAACCATCTCTCTGCCAGAGGGGACAAAATTCAGCATTAGTATGTCTCAGTCCTCTACTAAATACATTGACGGTTGACATAATGACACAAGAAATAAAGCTCAAACAGGTACAACAAAGGCAGAAGCATGTATTTGTATCCCAAAGCAAACAATCATGACACGAGCAATCTGTGCTCTGCTAAATTATTCTTCAACATGGGCTTGATCCTGCAAGTCCCTGTGCAAACAGCAGCAGTCTGAACAAGCTTCAGGTAACTCACGCCGGCCATGATCAAGCCCTTAATCACACTGTAACCTGTTTTAGATCCGAGCCCTGAAGTAAGGGCAGATCATTTCCCAGAGAGAGACACCCACACAACAAGTTGAAACGAGTACTTAAAGGGGATGCATGTGCACAGGTTATGAGGTTTCTCTTCCGAGTTTCTTGAGGGCACAGAAATCTCCGCAGCTCAGTGAATATTGCTGCTAACCTCGAGATCATTATGACAGACTCTAATGTTGTTATTAAAGAAGCAGATTAATCATCTCAGCCATTCGCCCCTCTGACTACATAGGGATGCTTTTATACAAACAAATAAAATCCCTACACAGGATGAAATCATAGAGAAAAGCTATAAAGTGGGTGATGAAGAAATCAACCCAAAGCAGACACTTTGACTAAGATGGCACTTAAATACTCCAGAACATCAGTACTTGCTCACTTCAAGATAAAGCCTTGTTATCATAAGCAAACAGTAGCTGGAGACTGGATAGCATCTATGCCAAGAACCCATGGGTCAAAACATTAGCAAGAGCACTCATTCAGAAATGTTTCACTATTCTGCATGAATAAAAAGGGTAGGACAGCAGGGAAGAGAGGATCCTGCTGTCCTGCAGCCAAGACTAACCTATGCTCTTCAGGGTGAAAACCATGTTTTTACAGCACTTGGACACTTTTGCTTCTGTCATTTGCTAATTTTTCATTAACCTTCCTTTGCTGTGTTTATTTCATGTAACATACACTGAAACCACCAGTGAATACCCAAAACGCCATCATCATCTTAGCAAAGAGATCTTCACAACATTCGGCAGCAGAGCCAACACTGTAACAGTCCCTGGGGCCCTACATGAGGCATTTCCTACATCACCTCCTCTTTTCTTTCAAATTATCACATCACAGGCAAAAAACAAAGAGCGTGTAGGAAGAAGATCCTGACACACAGCCCACAATATGCATACAACTTTCTATGACCCTCATAATGTTTTCTTACTCCCTTATGCAGATACAAGTGTCTCAAATGCTATGCTCAGAATTGTGGGAGCCATACAAAAAGGAAGGGAAACAAAGCACTACCTCGAGATAAGTAACTCTCCTCCCACAAGGCACTTCACGGCACATAGCAGCCAACCTGCTGGCTGTGAAAAATCCTTACCCCTTACTTCGAGCAAGTCAAGAAGCTTGTTTTACCAGAGCTGGCCGATGTGAAGGGCCAGAGGAGCAACAGGATTTCTACCTCGGTAACAAGCACAGCAAGATTTACAGGGGAGGCAGAATACCACTTCTCAGACCACAAAGCTATCCCGGGAAAAGATATGCCTTGGGCACACAAGCCCTTCTTCACATCTGAAGGAGAAGCAGCAGACTTCAAGGTCCTAGTCTGTGGCAGCTGCAACAATATTATTACTACAACTCAGTAGCTTCCCTCAAAGAGGGAAAACATTGAGACACCGATGGGAAAATCGCTCAGAACAACACAGGCAATCCCCGAGGGAAGATGAGGAGATCGGAGGAAGCGCAGGTCCCCTGGGCTCCCATCACAGGCAGACAGATGGCTGCTCTTAAACCATCCTGCCCCTAAGAAATGAATCAGACACCTGCAACTCATGTCAAGCTTCCAAAGGAAGACCAGGAGTCCAGGCTGGACTCACTGAACAAACACAAGTGAATACACTGATGTATAAGAGATCCGGGCTGGGTCTGGCAGGGGGATAGACCGTTCTGCAAAGGCACAGACCTGACACCAATACTCATGCATGCAGCTAGGGCATACCCAAAACCACAGGGGACAACAGCCCTCTTCAAAACCCAAAAAGGACTCCAACTGTCCTCAAAAGCAACATACTATCAACCAACATGATCATGCTGACATGAGAAGGTAATAAAGTTGAGAATAAAACTGAACTTCAACAATCATTTGATCATATTACAACAAATGATTTTCCCAGCATGCTCCACTGCCATCCTCCCAATATCACAAAACTCTGCTCTTCACAACAGCAATGAAGTCATATGGACTGATAGTCACACGAGGCCAATGCAAACCAAGGCAACTGGTCCCATTTACCATAATTCTGTCCTCACCTTCTTCTCCAAATGCAGCATTTTCAATACCAGGTGTGAGTGCAGTAGGAACAAAGCCACGACACTTGACAGCAATTCAGTGAACTCCTAAATACTATAAAGGTAGCTGAATAAGGGGCAAATCGATAATACAGACAGACATAGTGGAATAAGGTCAAGTCAGAAACAAAAAAGCTACTCCTAAAATATTAAAGCACCAGATATCAACAGGAAGCAGCTCAGTCTGTGAAACAAGCACATCACAACAAACAGCCACACCACCAGAAGGCAGCCACAAGGATGCTGCCTCAAACAGACAACACTGAGTTATCACACTGGAATGCCAAATATTTAACATCTTGGTGATAAAACAACATGTGTTCAGTACCATAGGACCGCTCATGCCCAAAGCAGCCCACAAACTCCATGCACAAATTAAACGCTGACATCACAGAAAGATTCTGTTTTGTTGTAAGAACAAAAAAAGCAAACAAACATTTTGTTGTACGGAACAAAATGTTGACCTCCACAGATTTGGGAAGACTTCAAGAAACAACATAACTGCAGGGAAAAAATGTGCAGGGCAGCAGAATAAAGCTGTATCTGGCCTTTAAAGGCTGACTCCCGTGAGCCTACGCAGCTCTGCTTCCCTCCAGACTCCTCACGCCTCCTTTGCTGCTTCCATACACCTCACAAAGCAACAAACACAACACCAAAATGAGTTTTAGACTGATACATGTACTACAATTTATCCCAAAACTCTACCACTCATGAGACACTGTAAATACACATATAGACACAGATGCCCCCCTCCCATTAGCCAGCGCCCCGAAATACAAATGAGAAATAGCTGCTGAGCTGGATCGGCTCACAATATTTCAGCCAACTTAAAAAAAAATAAACAAATAAAAACCAAAAAGCTCAGGGAGGGAGTTCAACAGAACGAGTCAAAATTCATCAGTCACACACGAACTGCGTTTTATGAATGCATGTGAAGTTTTCCATGCTGTCTCCGGGCCACGCATTTTAACCACACAAACTGCTCCCTGGAACCTTGAAATAATCAGCATTGTGGGTGTTTTCTGCTTGCTAATTGCATTGCCCATGAGCTGTGCTTTGCTTTGTAAAGTTACAGAAAAGCTCTCACGCTTTTGTAAGTGATATTTACAGATCTTCTGTGAAAAAGTGATGCAGATTTCATCAATGAAAAGTTTAAGAGTTGCAAAAAGAACATAATAAACAATCACAGCTTTCTAATGAGATTTTTCTTGGTCAGACATAACCCCGCACATTTCCAGACATGACTAAACTCCAAGATTCCCATTTCCAATTAACACATGCGTGCTACTCAATGAGCTCTCCCCCCCAAAGCCACTCAGCATGAGATTACTGCAGAATCTGATGGTCTTTAGTAGAACATTTGGCCTAGCTCCAGCTCCACCAGCCTTCATGCTTATTTTTATAGGCACAGCCTCCAGCTTTGCACTGTGGTATGCAAACCAACACCCAAGTCCATTAAGCTTTCCATCAAATACACATGAAATTGAACGACAGGTAACCAAGTTGTAGTCTATCTTCTAACTGTTTGGACTATGCTTATTGCCCTGTTTGCACCATGGCATGAAACTTTGCTATTTTTGTTGAAGCACTTACAGTGATCATACCCAGGATGGTACAAGAGGGCTGTCAGAAGATCCAGGTCTCAGTGCTCACACAAAAAAGAGCTCTTACAGAGAAGACCTGGAATTTCAAAGGGGTAAATGGACCTGCCGTTAGGATCTCCAACATCAAATATTCAGCAGCAAAGGTTACTACTGTGAAAGAGACTGGAAAAGACAAAAACTCGCATTTTCTTCCAGTGGAGACAGAGCTACAGGGAGAGATTTGGCACCGTTCACTGATGTCTCAAACTGACTCTCACATCTCATTGAATGGTTTGGGTTGGAAGAGACCTTCAAAGGTCACCTACTAAAACCTCCTGCAATGAGCAAGGCCATCTTTAACTAGGTCAGGTTGCCCAGAGCCCTGTCCAACCTGACCTTGAAAGTTTCCGGGGATGGGGAATCTATCACCTCTCTGGGTAACTTGTTCCAGCATTTTACCACCCTCACTGTAAAAGTTTTGTCCTTGTATCGAGTCTAAATCCACCCCCTTTTAGTTTAAAGCTATTACCCCTTGTCCACAGGCTACTGAAAAGTTTGTCCCCACCTATCTTATAGCCCCCTTTGCTAGTTTACCTATAAAGACAGGCTACACAATTATGCAATGTCTGGCCAATGTTACAGCATTTTCAAAGCTAACAGAACTCATTCCTCACAACAAACTCTTTTGAAGGTTATAACGGCAACTCCATTTTAAAACTAACATATGTAGCACAGATATAGCTGGCAGCCTACAGGAAGCTGCTTAGAATTCAATGTTGAGTAAGCCCTGGTTTACTGCTGTAGAAACATTTCAATTCATTCATATGGTTTCAGTTTGATGCAGTTTTTTATACTTTGGCACAACTTTTGGCAATGCCTACAATGGAGCATTGACATAGGAGCTGAAATTAACCCAACAACTGAGCCATAAAAAGACAAACCCATTCCTACTGCCCTCAGAAAGGATCCTGAGAGGTCAGCTTGTGTATGTAGCTTGTTAGAGCTGAAGAAATCTGCAGTCTTTGTTACGTACTAACAGTAGCACTTTAACAGCCCAATTTGGTTTCCCCAAGGTAGCATCCAAACTATGGATTTTACACACTCAAACAAACGTTACCTTCAAATGGAACAAAGGCTTCATTGTGCTCATCAGAGTCTAGAAACAGAAACTGAAAGTGTAGTTTTCATGGTTGAAGTCTGGGGAGAAGAGAGTGAGTTGCCATGAGGAGAAGAGTTTGAAGTTGAAAATTAACGTGGTTGTTACCAATGAGCACCATTCCAACTTTAAGAAAGTTTTCTACAATACACAACAGTGGCATGAAATTTGCAGGGCAGCAGAACTCAACTGCTAGGAAAAGGAGATAATGTTCCTCAAGTGATTTAGTAAATAACACCACGCAGGGTCATTAACATACACTCAGTAGCAGTATGTGCCATAGACATAAATATCTCTTTCCACCACTGATGTAGTGAATGTTTTCATACTTGGAAAGATCTGCAATATTTTGCCTTCATAGTGTGGATTCACAAACAGTACTTGAAAGACCTTTAAAAACCCCAAACAAACAACTCCTGATCAAAAAACCCTGGAGATAAAAAGGGTAAATGATGGCGCAACAAACTACAACAGAATGATTGAGGAAAGAAAATAAAAAGAAACTAATCAAAAACTACACCATAAAAAAAAAACCCTTTGGTTCTGGCAACAGTTCACACCTCTCAAGAGAGCCCATTTAAGTACTAGGCTTTCCCACCTGCAAGGCAGAAGATCCTACGCTGCAAGAGAAGTAGGACACCTTGTATCACCTGCCAAAGCACATAATGCAGCTAATTACACTGCATGTCAGTGCCAGGCCCAGCTGAATCAGAGAACCTGGGGGGAATAACATGCTTCACTGTCACTGTCTCAAAGAACTGTGTGTTCAAAAATGGTTGTCAGCCTAGCACTTCATAACAAATAAAAATAAAACAGATTAGCCATTTGTCATTCAAACTGATTTATTTCAAGAAAAAGCTATCCAGTCTAAATAGAAACACGTAATTAAATACTTTGCAATCCATAGTACTTTACAGTGGAAAAAAAACCAAACCACTATGAGAAATCCACTACCGCATGACTTACAGCAGTGTTTCTAAGAGACTGTGTAGTCTAGTATAACCTCACAAGTTAGGTTTGCATCCTCAGTGCTTTAAGCAGAACTTTCAAACATGACCCAAACAGTGGTAGAGATTGTGGGCAAATACTTCCCTTTTCTTCTCCTTCATATTTTCTTCAAGTGGAATGATTCGATAACATTCACTTTACTGTGGGTATTAGGAATATAGTTAGCCCTAAAAGTGATGTGAAACATGTTAATCATACAAAACACTGACTAAAAACACCCTTTGAATCTCAGAACAGGCAGCTACTGCAGCTGTTGATGATGGAGGACTTGCCAGAAGTAAGATGAAAGAGCAGCAGGGGACCCTGGTATCTACCTGCCTGTATGAATATCCAGGGCTTATCAAGAGGGATCACACTACATCTTCAAGCCACAAGGAAAATCTAAGACACAAATGTTTGGAAATGTAACTCTCAAAGGTACCAATATGTTGGGGTTTTTAACCATTATAGAAGCAAACTTTCTACAAATACAGATCATTTAGTTTCCTCTCCAACAAGGTTTTAATGGGTACTGAGAGTCTTCGTCTTATTTTAAATTGTCAGCCCAAACTTAAGGAGGTGGGGGTGATGCAACAGCCAATAGACATAACTGCACATTACCAAGCTAATGCCTATAGAAAAGAGAACATCACTCTAGCAGAAAGACAAAGCAAACCATGAATAGCAGAGGAACAAAAGCACAGACTAAAAGGGGCAGAAGTAGTAAACAAAAATAACACATACTGGAAGATGGAAAAGTATAACGAAACCATGAAGACTCAAATGCTCGGCATGAAGGAAAAATATAGACACACTGAAAATTAAAAGGGGGGGGAGGGCTAAGTTATAAATAAGTACAGAGCACATGTATTTGATTGCAGTAAGCTGCGATCACTTGCAGATCGTAACTATGTTTTGGCTTAACTCTTTCAACTTTACTCTTAAAACACCTTTCACCAGCAGTCTTAGCAGTCTCTACAAATCATTAAGTTTTCACAGCCTCAGTAGTACAGCAGATGCAATACTGAGGACATTTTAACAAAAATGGAATAAAGATGAAGCAGGAAATGAAAGGCTTCACTGGAATTAGTTTGTCTCTTCATTCCCTGCCTGTGTTTCAACTGTCAGTTCACAACATCTCTCCTACTTATCATCACCCCTAGATTAATAGGGCTGCAGATTTTGATTACTTCCACATATATCCAAGATCACTGTTTCTACCTTAAAGTCCAACCATTCCAATAAACACTTTTTTCTTTTTTGCAAGCCCAAGATAGCAGGCAATTTATAAGCATATTCCAAGCATGTATTGTTTCAACATCAACCTTCTCTAACATCCTGGAAGTGCCTTCCCTGCAAAGTGAACTATTTGTAAATGCAATATCCCCTGACAACAGGACTATCAAAGCTACTGTCATCATCAGTTCTGAAACTGGTCTTTATGAAAATCAGAGGTGCACCACATTGTGCAAGGGGAAGAAGAAAACATATCCCAGATGGAAAAGATCAAATGCAAACAATACAGTACATGAAAGACTGTAGCATAAGAAAGGTTAAAAATGTCCCTAATATAATAGATTACGTTCAGGCATTCAGTCTATGTGTATCCTTATAAACAAACATATATTTCAACAATTACAACATAGCTGCTGATAGGATGCTGTTTGTTAACATATACTCACATATACTTCATTGTGGTCGAAGCGCTTTTTCAGATTATTGATGAACGAATCTTCAGTGAGCGGCTCTAAAAGAACCATATCTCCCACTCCTATCATGTCATCTAAAAGTGAAGTCTTGACCTCCATTTTGGCCATTTTCTCCTGCAAAGAGAGTAACAAGAAAAAGACAAAAAGCAAAGTTAGCTCAAAATTATTCTAATTATTCACAGGCATTATCCATTAACACTACTTGAGGAACACAAGTAAAAAACCCATTGAATGACACTACTTTGAAATCATTTTCCCAAGGAACGTTCTCAAAGTCATTCTATCTACCCAGGTAGCACACAAAATTCCAAAACTTTAACTTTTAAGAGTCAACAATGCCTTCTGGTCCATTATACATTAAATATGAAACTGCAAGAAACAGGAATGAAGATTCTAGTGAGCACCACATCCAGATTTTTTGGACTACATCATTACAGTGTGCAAGTATACATAAACTCAAGTTTCATGAAGAGCTTCATCAACATCTCTGGTTTGTCAAATTAGAGTTTAAATTTCTCAATTCCCTAACCTGAATTTCTGTCTCTCCTTTTCTCCAATTCTATCAACTCTTACATGGAAACCAAGTGAACTCACTCTGAGACAAAACCACACTCTGTTATCTTAATTCATAAACCCTGTACTCTAGGAGTGCCTATATTCCAGTATGCTACTGCTCTCAGTTACGAGAGGCTGCCAAATTACTTCATTTCCTAACCAGACACAATTAAGTTGTGGATTTATTTTTAATGTTATTGCTTAAGGGAGCATTTTTGTTGGTCAGCAACAATCCTGTGATAAGTGGAGACTCTGCATCACAGTAACTGGAGTGGCAAAAGGTTTGAAGCCGGGCTTAAACAGGGGACCAGGATCCAACGAAGTCACCAAGGAAGTAATTCGGACAAAGTCAAGGTTAGGCCAAAACTAAACACCTATTTGATCCTCCCAGCCTTTTATCCTCCCAATCCAAAGGCTAGGGAGGATTAACAAAGCTCCTTGAGAACTCTAGGCACACAGTTACTGCTTTCAGCTTTCTTGACAAGACTGAAAAATGGCTGCATTAGCACTGGTGGCCTGCAAACAGGGAACCACACATGAGAGAACTTTGCTGACAACAAAACCCAAGAACCAGCTACTGCACAGCTACACAGAACAACAGTAGAACTTCCCCAGTCAGCTGCAAACTCTCAGCTATGAAATGCTATCAGGCTGTCCCCTCTCCCCCTGTCACTGCAGCATTATTTTAATTCTAAATATTTGTTCTTATTTCTCAAAGCACCTTAAAAATACCTCATACAATCAGCCTTGACTTGCCATAGTAGCTATCCATCAGATAACTAATTTTAAACAAGCAAAGCCTTTTATCTCTCGCTTCTGTCCACAGCCACCACTTTACTGCATGTTATTTCATTTTTTGAGCAGTGAGTGGCATTTGAGGGATATGAGATCAAGACTTAAGTGGTGTTTGATGTTTCTCCAAATTCAACGAAGAGAAGCACAGCTCCACAGGCAGCTAATGAAAGTGATACAACAAGACCCCCCAAACCTGAAACAAGCCTGGGAATTACTAGAAATTCACATGGAAATGGAAAACCAGTGCTGAACTATGGTAACCAACCAAAGCTGAGTCAACTCTGTTAAACAAACAAGAGAGCTTTTATTTTAAACAAAAACACTGGACAAATATTTTTTTGTAGAGAAAGATACTTTTATTCTTAAAAATTCACCTCTCAATCACCAAAAAAAATTTAAACATTCACAAAATCTTTTCAGAGGTATTTTCAACTTCTGCATCCCATTAAGACACACTCTTTAAACTACCGGTCTTGTTTCAATGACCTTATTATTTCCTATACCCCAAGTAATGCTCAAAAATTTTTTGAAGGCTCCTTCTTAAGTACGGAACTTATTAAATATCGGGTTTGTAGCCAAAAACAAACAAACAAAAAAAGAGACAACATAAAAATCCTAATATGGGCAATTTCAAACTAAAATTTAAGTTCTAAGTAGATACCTCATCTACCACTGTGTAATTACATACTACCTACCACACTTCATGCATCACTGCTTGGGAATTTCAAAACCAAGAGCAGCCAAACCCATCAAGAACATTCATTTATTCCAAAACTCAGAGGCACATTTTGCAGAAGAGTTGCACAGAGACACTATAGCTACTATTAAAAGTTGGATCAGGAAGTGGTATACAAATATTAATTTACCAATACATTTGAGAACTTCCATTTTATAGCCAAAGGTTAATTTTCAACTTTTTTTTTTTTCCACAAGAATTTAACATCATATTATGGTTGAAATATTTCCATTAACTTGCAAGACAGAAAACATTAGAAACATAGCTGACAACATGCCTAGACATCTCATTTAACACTGATACTTGCAATAGCTTAGTCCTTGCAAAATATTCCTTAAAGACTGCCTCATACACTGATGCGCGATATAAGAGTATTCTCCCATACCAATGTTGTTAGTCCCCACTTTGGGCTATGAATGCAATCACAACCCCTGCTCTGGCTTTGCAAACAGCAAAGGAAGATCCAGCAAACTTCTGGGATAATGTGAAAGTCTATCTGAGGCAACAAGTGGAAAAAAAAGCACTGTTAAGAAAAGTCAACCATGTTTAAACATATATTAAACAAGTAGATGCAATTTAATCAGTAACTGAACTTCATATCTTAGAAGTATTATTAGATGAATATATGCAGCATTTTCAAAATAGCAAATATCAATTTTAAAAGTAGCTGTTAAAAAAAGGAAACAAAAAAAGCACTACCAAAAAACAATAAAAGCCAAACTCTTGCTACATTCAAGACTAAACTTCAGTCAAGATTTTAGCAATGTTACTAAGCTCAAAAATTAAATCCAAATCCATGTCCAAGGATTTGTATTTGCCATATATTCAAGGATGTGTTGCAGCTGGAAATCCTTTCCCATCAGGGCTGGTGACAGCGTGATCACCACCATTTGGAGAACAGGACATAAAAGTGAGTGGTTTCTCTCTATGCTTGTATCCACACACCTTTAAAAAGATGACTTTCTCAAGAATCATTTCAAGAACCAGAAGTATGAGAGGAATGGGACCAAAACATGCTCCCAGTGCCAGAGAGATCAGTAATGACTGAAACCACAGCTGTGCTTGGTGAGAGAGTAAACACTGGCAAAGAGGAAAGTAGGTGAGAGGAAAGAATTGGAATGGGCCTTGTCCTTTAAAGCAAGGACACCTTTAGTGATTTTCAAATGAAGACTGCTGTATAGGTGAAGGTGGATGGAGGTACTGCTGTGAGGCTCCATTTGAAGTCTGCTGTAATTTCGAACTGGAAAGTCAATAAAAAAATAACCTCTAAATATAAGTAGTACTCCCCCAATTTACCTACTACCATGCTTTTGTGACTGCGACTTCTCATTCTGTTTACATCAAGGAAAACAAGTGTTGTATAAAGACTGAAGCTGCAAGTTATCAATATAGCAACAAATTAACTCAGCAAAAATCCCAAAATTCTTGTAACGTATACAGTCTGCAAGTCACATCCTTCCTCAAACCTTCCCTGATCTCTCCCACACCCACTTAAGCCTTCTCCTACATTTACCCTTCTTATCCCTAAAGCAAACATCGGCAGCATTTCAGAACACCTCCCTGCTCTCCATTCGTCAAATCTGTTCTACCTCGCTTGGTCTCCTATCTAGGCATTAATTCAATGGAGTGAGAAAACTTTCAACACATTTCCATTCTCAGAAAAATTAAAACATATTATTCAGCAATCCTTCACAGCTTGGTCTGTTTTACGTTGGACAACACGCTTGGGAGGAGCATGCTAAGTCTCTAAAATGCTTTTATCCACACACTCCCACGCTACACATAGCATTTTGAAACACAGACAGTTGTATCTACTACTTGCAAGGCCCAGGATTGCCATCTAGAGAGGTCAGTTAAATCTAAAACTTTCTTGTCCCTCTTAGCCACAAGGATGGCAAATTAACAATTCCACTATTCCACAGCCAGAGCAGTCTTACCATTGGCAAACCTGAAACAAGAGCTAACGGAAACTATAAATAGAAGATGATATGGAGAATAGTCAAAACCTCAAAAGCCTTGTACAATTAAGTTTCCACATTCTCTAAGGGGGAAATGAAGTAATACCTCATTATTGTCATACAGCACATTAGAGAATTGTCCAAGGTTTTCCACAACAACCTCATACAGTAAAACAGCAACAATTGTCAGCAGCTTCCTACAGATGTGCAGCCCTTAGCACACGTTTGCATTTGCTGCATTGGAATTACCATCTCACTGCAGAGGTAGCTTGTTTTTCTTTTGTAGCATTGTAGCAAAAGGGCAATTTCCTTATCATCAAAATTGACACAACACATGCACCCAAATATATGCTTCGAGTCTGACTATTAAAAAAAACAGACAAAAAAGCCTTTTGTTTCACTACACCAACTTGCTGTAGAAAATAAGCACCTTTTTCTTTGCTAAGAGTTAACAGGGACAACCTGCACCATTAGTAAATCAATAGCAGAGTTCAAACTGATTCCATGTTCCAGGTCTGATCCCGAGCCCCCAACAGGCTGCAATTATGCTTGCCCGCTCATTGCCTTTTTTCTCTGTCAGGGAGCAATCAACCCACACAGAGCAGAGACACTGTCAGGCCACTGCTGCAAAAAAGCAGCTAGGAATGGCCTGTCATTACCTGACCCAAACAAAAGCAGAAGAGACTACAGCCATCCTGTGTCACTTATGACAAGCCTAAGCACAAATTTCACAAGAGGCAGGGTTTAGACTCATCCTCTTCTGCTCCCTAGCAAACTTCACACATCACTGGCCTCTGAGTGATGCACAGAAAGTGCAAGTTCATTGGAAACACCTTTGTGCAGCTGAACTATTACAGTGCCCTTTTCACACACGGCTAGAATTCCCTACATCAGCACGTAGGAAAAAACACTGATATCATCCAAACAAAATCTCTGCTTTCCCTCTAGACCCCCTAACATTTTAGTCTTCGAATGCTACAGGGGAGCAATGTACCCAGTATTTCCTATCTGCTGCCGGCTAGGAACACCTGAACCCTCCTGCCCAGCTCACAGATGTTGCTCTGTCACCATCAACGTGGTGAAGAAACAAGCACCATAAAACAGCATAGCGTTATCACTCATGATTTCTTCCTGCAAGAATGTGGACTTGAGAAACCTGAGAGACAGACTGCAGGAAGGAATGTTAATAGATACTGCAACAGCTTAAAGAACTAAAACGCTTCCTCTGAATCTCCATCTTTCCCTTTGGAAAGGCCAATGTCTGAATATCTTCTGAATTCCTTTTCCTCCCACAGTCCTACTGAACAAATCAATGTTTTGCAACACGAAAAGGTTTATTATTTGAGGCTTTGAATTAGCTAATGTTCCTCACATCTTACCTACCAAGCAATCAGTATTGAGAGCCTTGTGCAACTTCTCTTTATTTCCCGTAGGCACTGAACATGCACTAGATTCCTTGAGTACTTAAAAACAAACAGTTTCAGTGAATTTCAGATGAAAATGTGGCATTATGAGCTATATTTGTATTGGACTGCAGAAATGTTTGCATTCAGCATCAGCTAAATGGGAACTGCCCTTTAGCAACATCAGGTTAGGATAGATGTGCACCACTGACTGCAATCCAGATGACAGAAGTTTTGTCCAGCAGAATTCCATAGTAGCAACAAATGCCCCGCTGGCTCTTGCTACCCAATGCCACACATTTAGCTAAAGATTTGGTAATTCCAAGAAAGAAACAGTCCACTTAAAGTACTGCTCTGCAAACAGCCACAACCACATGAAGCAGTCATCGTTTAGTAGTTTAACAGCAGAAGCTCAGCTGCAGTTTAGAATAACCGATAACACAAGAATTAGATTTCACTAGGACACGCACAAACTGTTCTTTGGGACATTATCTCCTACTGACATAAACAGTGGCTGAAGTTTTCTTCATTAACAGGACTCGGGTCTTCATAAATGCAGAGGGGAAAGCTTTGGTGGTTGGTTTTTGAGTTCTGGGGCTTGTCAAGGGGGAGAGTACTTTTGGGTTGGTTTGCGGGGGTTTGTTGGGAGTTTTGGCTGGGTTTCTTATTTTTACATCAACTTAGTTACAATCTACATTAAGCAGTAATTAACCATCATTAACCCCCAAAAAGTGTCTGTGTTCATATCCTTCATGACGAGACTACACACCACTCTCATATCACATAAAAGGCACACAGTACCTCACTGCAAAGCCAAAATGACCTGAGCCATGCACACAGCACATACGGCTTCACTTTCCTTCTCGTGCCTAATAAAAGACTAATTGATGAGCATGGGCAAAGGAGTGAAGAGTTGTGTTTGCATTTCTCTAAGGCTATTTTCTGCTACTTTTGCATACCAGTTGGAATAACATTAGCACGGATATTACCTGCTGTAAGACACTGTGGGGTATACCTATTCTACTGTTTCTGCTTTGTAATCCCAGCAGTACAGGTTTTCCAATTACTTTCAGTAATTATTTTGCAACCACAACAGAGTAACTGCCACCAGTAATAGCACTGAGGGGTTGACCTATTTCCTAAGTCAACCTGCGGCCTTGCTTTACCTCATCTAGGTTGGTCTCACCAGGTTTGGGGAAAAACATTTGGGTCTTTCACCATTGCTAAGGCACCTGCTAAAATACAGTCTTAAAATCATTAAAAGACGTTTGACACTCCATTTTTTAGCCACAAAAAATTCCTTTACATTTTGGGTTCTGTTGGCAAGCTTCAGAGGTTACAGATGTGGAGAAGCCCTTTCTGATGGAGCCTGATTAGTTTCTTTCCTTTTTTGTTTCTGTTTTAAAAATTTCTTCTGCTTAATGGGGAGAACACCTTGGGCAGCCTCATTGCATCTGGCAATAGGCCTTCACTAACAAGGCTGTCTGCAACCCAAAATTCTGGTTAAATTCCCACTGACTTCAGCAGAAACGGGATCCACGGTGGTTTCTTACTTTTAGGCTTTTCTTAGTCATTACATAACCACAGAGCTTTATAACCATCCCAAGTCCCCATTTACAGAAAGGGATGAATCATTCAGCAGTAACGGGGGAGTCTCTTTTTGGCACACACCTTGCTAAGATTCTCTGGAATCTTTTTCAAACCAAGGAGCAAAACGTGACTGCAAAACCAGAAGTTGTCAAAGGTCCTACCTTCTTCCCCTAAACCAAAGACCAGATTGCAGACTGAGAATGCTCTTCAGACATGATTTTTTTGGCAGTACAGAACACGAACACCAAGAAAACACCCTCATTCTTTCAAAAAAATCAAAATTAAAAAAAAACCACAAAAAACAGCTTTTACTTCTGGATATCCCAACTCCACTAAGCAGGGGTTGCCCTTTTAAACACATTACCTTCATCTTTCAAGCTGCCGCTTAAGTTGTCTGCCAATTTTTAGGGATCTAGCCCAATCCAAAGGTTGTTTGCGTAGCTCTTGCAGAACAGGAGCACAAAAACCAAGGCAGTGCTTATTTGTTTTGGGGGACCTTGTTTGTTATATGTCACACACCACCAGCTTGCTACCACACCAGAGCCTGCGTTCAAAAGTGCCCCTGGTAGCAGATCCCCACAAAACACTATGTAAAAACAACCAGCCCTCACAAAGTCTAAACATTTCTTTCAAGTGAGGTTTCACTCCTCTGGGAGCCATTCAGCAATCAGCTGAAAGCCAGACCTTTCATTTATACTTTTATTATAATAGGTTTTTTACCTTTCCATCCACACATGCATGTGGGCAGACAGCAAAGCCTCACTTTCCTTCACAGACAGCACACAAACCACATATTCGTGACACAGGCGAAAGAAATCTGCTTGTAATGGGGCATCTGGGCTGAACATCAATTTATATCGCATCAGTAAGGTGGGTATGAAGAGATGTCTTGATACTACAGGGTTAAAATACTAGAGTACATGCTTATGTTCTCCTCAAATACTTGTGCATTGCCTGTTAAGCAGTCAGTGATAAGCCTTGAAGATATGCAGACTATGAAAGAACAGAACAGGTAACACCGCAGCTTCACTCAGCTGTCAACAGCAGAAGGAAAAACAGCCACAGAGTGTCCCCATGGCAGTCACTGAACCAGACTTAAAACCAGGCACAGGCAACACAAAGCTAATCAAGAACATCAGGAAATCCAGATCCCAGAACAGGCATTGTTGCCTCTATCTACCCACCACCAAGCCACCCATGATAACTGAGTATACCTCTAATTCCTAGAGCAGCTGACACCATCATCACACTCATGCACAGAGCAAGGTCCATGTTTCCATGGACCCATATTCTGCTCCAAGCAGTAAAAATCTGAGTGAAAGTAAAATTTACATAGCTGAAAGCACTGTCATCTTCACTTTCCCTTCCCATTCAAAACAGAAGGAAAAGAAGGCACCTGAACACCACCCAAATGGTGCCTGTTGCAATTTCCCTCTCCTGGAAATCACTGATGGGCTCCCTGTAATATCTGTGCATATGCTTGAAATGCCTACAGCCTAGTGTTTTATAAACACAAGACAAATCAAGCTGTACATGTCTTAGTCTCCATATCTGCACTCTCACACATGCCTAATGCTGAATTTCATTCAAAGGACAGTAGGGTAAAGGGCAACGGATTATCTAATTTTCCACATGTAAAAGCAGGCAGGAAAGATCTGAGCATAAGCATCCCATCAGAGACATGGGTTGCAAGGAGAGCAAACCACTTACTAAGTACCACAGAGCCATTGCAGAACAGCTCCACAAAATTCCCCAGCTGCAGAAAAACTCCAAATGGAAATTATTGCTTCTTTGCAAGTCAATCTGCCACAAGAGGAAAACCTGTGGGAAGTCAGATTCGATTAGTGCCATTTCCCCCTGGACAAGCTGCCAGGGTAACAGAAGAGCGCAAGGTTTCACCCTACCATTTGCCATCGCTGTCTATTCTGCACATCAATTTCTCTTCAGCAAAATACTGCCATCTTTAATGAAAGAAAGGGATGAGAAAAAAATTGGATGGAAGTGTTGCAGGAAGAGGAAGCAGTATGTGCCCTGTACCCAAGCTAAAAAAGCATCTATGGCAGAGGAGGCTTAGATAAATTACATGTTCTGTTCAGACATGTTTGCTTCTGTGAAGTGCTGAGCTATATCCACAGTTTTGTCATTTCCATTCTTAACAGTCATTTCCAGTAGGACACCTAAAATCACAGGATAAAAGTCATCAATTTTTAATTTAAAGTGTCTCCAGCTAGTTTTGTGTGTCTCTTATCAAGAGATCTCTCAGACAACAGGAGCAGTTCAAGAAGCTGAATTTCAGTGCACAGGAGCCAATCCTGCCCACATGTCCATAAAGTTAGAAGCCAGCAGACAGTATTGTTACTGACATCTAGCATGATAATCAGAGTCATTTCCAAATGAAATGGTAACACTCCACACATTTAGGGAGGGACACCTACCTAAAACATCAGTAGAAAGCACCTCCCTCCCACAGAAGGAAAAAAGCCCATCTCACAGCAGACAAACCCAACATACACTTACAAGTACTGAGTTTTCCTCACTTTGTTTCAGTGAGAACTACTACCTGGCAGTTTAAGAAGCAAGAAGATCAATTCACATCAGATACAGGCAAGCTTTCCCTGCGTCAGAAATCTGTTAGGTATGGGGAGCTCCAGCTTGCTGGTCAGAAAATTTTCTCCTGGAATGAACTTTGCTTTAACACAGCCTTGCACTCTTTGATCATTGAAGGTAATCTCCAGCGTCCTTTTAACTCTCGCAGCCTCACAGTCTGTGAACTGAACAATGGCAATACTAGCTATATCTGTTCTGAATGTCCAAGACAGGAGCCAAAACCGCTGTATCATGCCATCGTGACTACTTTACTGCACTACTCCAGAGTGAGATTTTTCAGCCTTCTAATGTTGCATAAGAAATAGTTCCGGCAGTGTATCATTTATTCATGGTCAGCTAATATCCACTTCTTGCTCCTTGTGCCAATGCTGCTGAGGTTTTGGTTTGGTTTTAAATTCAAATATGTTTTCTCCCTCACTGGAAAGTATTTAGAGCAGATCATCTTATAGTGCTCATTCTGAATAAAACACAGCCAGTATTGCTCCTTTTCCTGTTATCAGCTTCCCCATCTCCTTCACCATCCCAATAGTCCTTTTCTGCTCCCACTCCTATTTGAGCCCAACTTTGCTGAGCAGGGTTAACCAAGGCTGTGCAGATGATTCCTGGTACATCATGGTAGCGATATTTCCTCACCACAACCAGGAATATTTCTTCATAAAGAGAGGGATTCATTTTCACACCCTCCACTACTCTTTTTCCTTCTCCAAAGTTTCACCTGGAATCAGCAATTCCCTAGCTTACCCTATGCAACTAAGCTTGACTGGTCCACCAGTCGCAGACCCATCCTCATGTGTAAAAACTGGGAAGGGTTTCCAGACACTCAAGTAACCAGCTGGTTACTAGTTTAACTGTAGGTTTAACCTGTTTACCTTGTAGGTTTAACTACTCCCAAAAATAATCCGCTTTTCAACCCTTCCATCTTCCTTCTCACCTCTTCAAGCCTCTCTTGATGAAAAAGTAGAGCAGCTGGTATTCCTGCTGCAAGTTATCCCAGACACTCCTCCTTTCAATCAGGTAAGCATGAGCTCTGCTAGAAAAAGCTTTCTTCTCCACCCTCAAACACAAATCTCTAGCAAAGCTATTTGGTGTCAGTTAACTGGTCCCAGAAGAAACAGCACCTCTTCATCTCTCACATAGGGTCACCAGTGTCTCTCTGTTAAGCTGCTTATTTGCTTCTGCAGAAGAACAATGGAGAGGGTTTATACCAACTTCATTCCCTTCAACAACTCTTCTTAAAAGAAGAGCTAATTTCTCATTACAGTGCCATCCAAAGAGTCCTTATGCAATAAGGACTTTGAGGATACCTCTTTGATCTAAAAGGACACCCTTAACTGTCCTACAAATGGTTTTAACACAAAGGCATTAAAATACAGTGAGTAAGTGCAACTTCCTTTGCTTGTGCTTTCCCAAGACATAGAATTCAACACTTCCTCACCCAGCAGTTTCCTTGTTTCACTTCTGAGGTGCAGGTTTTCAAAGGTCAGTGGAAAAGATTAAACTACAGCATCAGGACTTTACATATGCTCCACTGTGTATAAAAGCTGGTTACTTTAAGGCCAAGTCTTTATAAAGATATCTAAACACCACTATGCTCTTATAGACACGAGGAAGAACAGATAAAGAAAATGTATATGAAAGAGTGAAAACACTTCAGTATGCAACTGCTCTGTACCTCTTTCCATTATAGTAAATCCTGCCATTTAATTATTCTTAATTCTAATTCAAAGTGTCCCCCAATAGCCCATTAGAGCATACAAACTATGCAAATCATGGAAAATTACACAAGATGATAAGCAGAAAGTGACAATATGGAGAATTCGCATACAGAGCATACTTGTGGGCCCAGGAAACTTGTACCAATGCTGCCCAGGCTGTGGTGACAGACTTTTAAAACCTGTTTTCTGCTGACATTAAGGAAAAAATGAGTCTCTTCTTGCTGCCTGCATTTAGAAAATAAAGAAATCTACAGCATGTAATTCTGATAGGAAAGGCCCCACCAACCCTTCTGTTACTCAGCGTCTAACCCTTGTATCTCCACTCTTTCTTCTTCCTATATGCTTTTTCTTTCTTCCTTGTACCTTTCCTTTCTGTCATTCTCTTGCCAACAACATAAGGATTTCAGCTAGTATAAGACTCTCATAAGGACTGCTGCCTCTACAAGACAGGGAGGACAAGGCAAAGTTTATTAGTACACCCACACCAATGCAATTCCGAGACAACAAACCCCATAATACATCAAACCCTGCATAGTTGTCTCTAAAATATATGCTACTAGCTCTTCTCATGGCAAAGGACAATTTGGATGGTTCTAGGATTGCAGGTGGATGATATATTTGCCTGAAATCAAAACACTCTACAGTTACTTCAAAGAAAAGTAAGCAAAAGGCAACATAAACTGCTCAGTTTCATGACAGGTTTCTTCAAAGAAGGAACAAAGGCCCAAAAATGGTGGGAATCACTGGAAAAGGTCACACGTAAAAGCTCTGCTCCAGAAAAGCCTGTCACAGGCCAGGTGGGTCCCTGAGGATCAAGCCACACAATGCACAGTTATCTGCCTCCCAGATACAGGGTGTGATTGCAACAAGCACCGATATACCAGTGGTTCCTGGAGGATGAGGGGCAGGTCTAAGGGGTAAGTGAAGAACTACAGGCCACTTGGTTGGATCAAAAAAACAGCCTGGCAGGAAACAAAAGGCAAAAGTGATGGGAAACTAGAAATAAGTTAGTGTCCTTACTGAGGTATGGAAACTGGAAACCCCAGACAGGGTCACAGAAAGTCTTCTATTTGCTCACTGAGCAGAGGTAGTTCTCCTAGTCAAAGGGGGAAACACCTACTATACTTCTTTTATATAGTTTATATATGTGAAAGTACCTGGGCAAGAGTTGAGAACCTCCTTTTCCCTCACCATTCTACCCCTGAGAGGGAGCTGAAGTCCAACAGCAAAAGAAGAGGAGATCCGAGCCTCCACACATTGTTCAGACACCAGAATCTGGACTCGTGCAAACCAAATGATCAAAGCTTTAACAACCTACAAACAAACTGGGGCACAGCTGTAAAGGGGGAACGTTTTGAGACTAACACTCAAATACACCAGGAAAGAGTCATAAAAAGACCCTTGTTGCAGTTCCCGTATCCTTCTTAACAGCATATGACAAAAGAGTTGCAGCCCCTTCCACTATCCCACCAATGTGAAAGAAAATTCTTTGGCTTCCACCTTTTTCTTTTCCCCAAGGAACTGCAAAACAGAAGAAGATTAATGCTGTTCTTTACTGCTTCTTTATGAGAAAGCATGCCTTGATGTTAGTTTATACATCAGAAACAGCGCTCTGATTTCCTCCTTTTTGGAGGATATGAATGGGGAGGTTACATAAGGGTGTAACAAGGAGCTGTTATTTCCTTTCCCAGTTGAAGGGGAAAAGCCGTGGATCAGGTTACAGGCTCAAGGGCTGACCATCACCGCTGCAGCCAGCCTGCCTTCTGTGCCAGTATTCCCCCAACAAACAGCAGAAGCCACTTAGAGGGCTCTGAGAATTTAAAGGACTATGTACATGGCTGTTAGGGAGGGGGAAAAAAAGTCTTTCTTCTTGTTTTTCATCAAATTCAGGAAATTCCCTAGGCTTGACGCACACCATCACTCAAGTCACCATTTTCCATTTCAGTTTGTTCTTCATTAGCAGGGTAAAAAGGATGAATGAAATGTAAGGCAAGATTTATAGCATGGTCTGACACGTTAGCTGCACTTAAATACACTCAGCAGACTGACAGAGCACTTAACTTTGGAGGGTATGTTGGCGCTTGTCACATCTCTGACCACATAGGGCAAGCAAAAGGAGGAAACGCAGTGTCCAGATTGGCCTACACAAGCACTAAGCTGTTCCCCAAATGATCCCACTTGTGCTTTCTTCACCTTCCTCCCAGATTCCCAAGCCACTGCTAGTACTGCTGCCGAAGGAAGATGAGATCAGACTCCAACACGAGGAATTTCTGTTCCCACAGAGCTCAGAGAAACCAGATGATCTCAGAGGATCATGTGAAGCAAGTCCATGACACTTCCATGAGGCAGAGCATCTCCAGTACATTGCCAGCAGTTTCTTAAGAGTGCACAGTGGGAAAAATTAATGGCTTTGCTTATTTTCCAACTTCTCTCTCCCACTTCCTCCTCTCATTTGCCAGACTTTTATTTTCCCTTCCCCCATTAGCACTAGTACGCTTGCAGTGTATGTTTCCCTTCCAAAGGGAATTGCATCTAGACTTGCACAACTTTTGAGAGGGCCAACACACACAGCTAAACCAAACTACTTGTCCCCTGGCATTGCTTCCTCACTGAGATCCTCCCCACAGACACAAGGTTAACAGGCCTCTTATGAAAAAAAGGAAAGAATAAAAGGTAGGTTTCTGTGATCTAAGATGTTTTTGGGAGCTCTTTCATCTTCACCTTGCTGAGCACTCAGTTTGTAGCGCCCACATGAAGCTTTTAAGATGTACATAAAATACACCCCCTAACACCACAGAGGTGTTTTCAGAAACATCTTCTTTCCTAAGGACAGGAGGGAACTTGTGGTAACCTAACACGCCAGTAAGTGCTACACGATGGTAAATGCTGACATGAGTGGTGACCACTGTATGTTATTCTGGGAATAACGGGAATGCTCCAACCATTACACCTTCACCCAGAATCAAGCCAGAGGCAGCGCGCTGATTTAAGCACTAAATTAGAGACGTTCTCAAACTCAGGCATGGGACAACTGGAAATAAAAACATGTGAAGAGAAGAACGTCGTTACCTTTAATACATTTAAAAGAGGCCAAGCGCTGGACTGTAACAGACAAGTTGGACTATTTCTGCTCCCTAACACTGCACGCTTTTGGGGAAAGCCTTGTTTTTGACACAGGGTTTGACAAAGTGATGATTCATCCAGGATGGGCAGCTTGTTGCCAGCCTTAATTCACAATTAACAATAGGACAGACGGATATGGGAAACTCATGATTCAACACAAAAATTGCAAAGTCAGCCGGTTTTCCTGACCTTTACACATTTTCCAGTGGCAATTTCTGATGCCGATACGTTTTAATTAGTTTCTCCAGCATAGGAGTAGTTAGCCTTTATTTCATTCACATTACGTTTGTCCTTTAGGATGGCGGTCCAGATTAAATACATAGCAATTGATGCAGTCTCACCCTCGAAAATCGCAAAGGTTTAAATTAGTCAAAAGAGCAAACACCGTGTGTGTGCGCGGAGGTACGAGCACACAGGTACCATGGGCAAGAGAAATGCACGCCACATCTATAAGCACTTTGTGATAGTACCACCAACCCCGCTGGCTGCGGCCCTGCCGGGATGGCCATTGTGTTGCACAGGGAGTGTGGCCGCTCCGAGGAACAAAGGGATGCCCTTCCCAAAACACAGCGGCAGCAGATGTCCTGCACCGAATCCCAGCAGCCTCAGCCTCCATAAGCGCACACAGACAGTCTTAGGAGCCTACAGTAAGTGTCCCCTCAGGGAAGCTCTCTGGGACAACGACCCTGCCCTGGAAAGCCCTTCCTCAACTCTCTCCTCACAGTTACCCGACGACAGAATCCACCATCCCGCTCCGAGCCTGCTGCATTCTTCCCACGGTCCTCCCCTCTCCCCATTCCCGAGCCCGCTCTTTTGAATTAAGCAAAGCCGCGCACACACGGTAATTATTTCAGACAAGAAGAAACAGATGCCACAGTCCCTTTCTTTCCAGAAAAAAAGCACGCACACGCACACACACACATCCTTGTTTTAAAGAGTAAGATCCGAACCATCTCTGCGTGCGCACACCAGCATTCATGCCTACAATAAGACGCCTAAAGCCGCCCCAGCAGATGCTGCGAGAAGCCACAGCACTCATACATCGTCCCAAAGCCGCAGTTTGCCCCGGGAAGGAGCCCCCAGGACGCGCCTGGGTTCTTGTGCTCAGCACCCTCACCCCGGCACCGCCGCCCCCACAACGAACCCCGTTACCGCAAGACCTCAGCAGCACCGACCCCAACGCACCCCGCAGGTCCCGTCCCGCTCCGCAGCCCCGCAGGACAAAGGGGCCCGCTCGGGCGGTGCGGGCAGGGGATGGGTACCGGGGCAGCCGTACCTGTGCCGCTCAAGGGCGCTGCCCTCCTCGCCGCGGCCGCCTCCCGCCCCGAGCCGCCGGCAGACGCTGCCCGGCCGAGGCGGTGCGGAGCAG
>JASSUY010025026.1:0-11656 GCA_032466535.1 Forpus xanthops
GATTTTGCCAGGCACAGAGGTGAGGCTGACTGGTCTGTAGTTCCCCGGCTCATCCACTTTCCCCTTCTTGAAAATGGTGGCTATATTTCCCTTTTTCCAGTAATCAGGAACTTCACCTGACTGCCAAATTTTTCAAATATGAGTGACAGTGGCTTAGTGTCAGCAGAACTAAATTGGGCATCAGTGAAAAAATCTTGTAAAATAATAAAATTATATAGTAAATATTTTTAAACATACTAGAAATTGGCTGTACTTGCCAACTTTTTAATGAAATAATTCAAACTGGAAGATCCTGTGGCTTCAGTGATGCTTTAATTTTAGATACCTTTTTTTGTCTAATTATACCAGATTTGTTGCTCTTATAAAATAGTTTTATTTTATCCTTCTGGTGTTGAAGTAAATATACACTTTTTGCCTTGCTATCTAAACTGAATCAATTGAATTTTTATGTCTCAGTATTAAGTAGCTTATTTTTGCCTTTCTGCATCTTTTCTTAAAAAGGTATGTATTTCCACACATACATACAGCACAACTTACATTGTTGCTAGCCTTCTACTGCAAGTGGCTTGATTACTAAATGTCTCAAGTAGAAAGTTATGTAGTGGAACTTGGGAAGACCAAGTTTCTGATATCTTTTTCTCCCACTATAAAGCTGTTTTTCTTCTTTACTTATCTACAAACAGTTTATCCATGGATCTCTCCATTAATGTCATATATGCCAAAACACATTAATGCCATACGTTAGTTGTAACTTTCAAAATTAAGCTTAATTTCTTGGCAGGAATTCAATTTAAGCTTGCAACATCCATTTTCACTTAATATCTGTGCCATTAGAAGAGAATTTACTCAAAAGCTATACACAAAAGGCAAAAGTATTTGCATAAAACAGTAATCTTTGTAACAACTTTGTAACATACAAATTCATATATCTATTTTAATGTCATTTTCCTAGAATACTTAAACAATATCATTAATTTGTATTTCATAAGGAAGGTTGTATAATATTAAAATATTAACATGCTAAATATTTATTTTGCAGTCAATGATTTGACACAAAGGTGAAAAAGACGATTTTTTTTTTTTACTTTTTGATGTGGCTATGCTATTTTTATATTTAAATAATTAAAATTACTGTATTTATAAAATACTAAAATTGTTTCTCATACTTAATGCCTCAAAATACCCTTTTCATATTACCAGAATTTCTTTTGCTTACTTTTTCCCATTATCTTCGACTGCAATTCATCTGTATTCCTAAAATAGCAATATTATCCAAGCAGTGAATCAGAAATACCAGGTAAAAATGTCACTAAAATCTCCTCTCTGAACCAAGCACTACTTTTTAAAGTTGGGACCTTCTCTTTCTTCCTGTCTGCTGTTGAGAAAGTGTGTTAGATACTCCTATTCTTCATTTTTACTACTCAAAATGAGTGCATGCAGATAAAGTCAACAAGGTGCAATAGCTCGTTTTAGTTTTGTAAGATGGCATATATGGTGGCTGTCAGTCTAATAAATGTGGACTACCTAAATGGAAATTATGAATCTGAGGATTTTTAGCCCCAGCAAATGGTTAGTCTTTCTTTTTTTTTTAACCCCATTCAACGAACTTAAATAAAAATCACACAAACAAAGCCATAACCCTTTATAGCCCAGGGCTAGAAAAATTTTTGCATTGCATTGGTTCCAAAATTATTATAATTCCTCCTTCACCCTCATTCAGTCTTTCAAGCTATGAGATTTCGTACCCATTCTACTCCTTGTTTAGCACCTTTCTTTGTCAGCCATCATAACACAACGTGGTTTTTGATCTGTGCTAGAAACAATGCTAGTAATTCAGGGGTGTTTTAGATGCTGCTGAGTAGTGCTTACAGAGCTATGGCCTTTTCTGCTTCGCATCCCAGAAGCAAGTAGGCTGGAGGTGCACAAAAAGTTGGTAGGAGACACAGCCAGGACAGCTGATCCAAACAGACCTAAGGGATATCCCATGCCATGAAATATTACACTCAACAATCAAAGCTGAAATTCATTGCCTGCCCATACATATCTAATCTCATAACCTTTTTATAAAAGCATAGTTCTTCAGTGATACAGGTTTTAGAGATGTTTCTCTCTTTCTTAAATTTCTTTAAGTACCATGTGACAAGCCCAAGCAAGACACCCATTTGTGACTTTTATTCTTAAACTATGTGGAGCTCAAATATATTATCTATAAATAAAGCACATAAATATGCAAATCTGCATTTAAAGAATTCCTGTAGTGGCTTCACTCATAGATTTTTTTGCATATTGAAAAAGCTTTGAAAAGGATGAAGTCTTCCTTAATCAAAAAATTTTCAAGAGAATATATGATGCATACCAGACAATTGAATCGGATCCCTGTATCATCTGTGGAGTGTCTGTTCTACATATTTGTGCAAATCTTGTAGGTTACTTTTTGTTATACTAAAAGCTGGGAGAAAAAAGTAAACAAACCGGGGGTCAATTGAAAAGTTGGGTTTCATATCCTCATATGACATGAATAAGAGATAATTTGAAAAAAAATTCACTGCAACAATAACAAATAAAATTAAGAAATTAAGCAAAACTTCAGTGCATGACAGAAAACAAGGAATGGGGGGAATTGTTTTTAACAGAAGTCTGTTTTAACAAAAGAAGTTAACAAAGATGGGGTATCTATCAGTGGGAAGAACCGGAAATCTCTGCAAGTGAGGAAAGTAATCAGAATTCACTGTTAATGGTAAATTCTGTGGGAAAAAAAAAAAATAAAAATGGATCAGAGTAGTTTTTTTAGATGACATTTACTAATCTGAATTAATTACCGTTTAAGAAAAACAAGAGTTGTTGACTATATAGGTGATGTAGAGCTGAGGGAAATTACAGTGGCTGAAATCTCAAAGAGAATTCAGTTTCATCTGCCAGATTGAAACTTAGACTATTCTTACAACATTCATCTGTTTCCTTTGAGTCTTTATACCTTATGTGCCATGACAGACAGGCACATAATTTGACAGAAGAACCATAACAGGATTAGTTCTTTCTTTTTCTGGTTATGACAAGGAAAGTGTTGATTTGTATTTGAATTCTATGTAAGCTTGTACAGATAAAAATGTGAGTAGATGTGGTAGTAGTAGTTAAACAACTCTGTTATTTAAGTATAATTACATTCTGTGGCCTTCCATGTGAGATAAAAGAAGAGAGAGCACAGCAGGTTATTTTGGTTTTGCAGTGCTTACGTTAAGCAGTTAGCTGTTATTGTTGATTACCCCCTTAGAAATAGTCAGGAATAATTATCCTATGACACGTTTCTGTAGTTGTTCTCGTGTAGAATATATTTCTATGGTTTTACAGTTTGGATAGAGAAAATCTGCTTTTCTGCTTGTTCCAGTATCATCCCCCTAGACTGTAAGAGTATTGCAACTTCTGCCAGTACTCACTGTTGTGATGAGCTTGGAACACAGTTTGTGCATGCTTTCAGAAACTGGAAGATTTCATCATGTATCATGAGCCAAAAAGTCTCTTCCTGAAAGCTCTTATATGACTGAGGCTTCCGCTGCAATAAAATGTCATTTACAAGAGATTATGGAAATGGTGTTCCAACCTCTCTTTTTCTACCACTGAAGTACAGTAAATCTTCACTAATTCATCACAAAATCCTATGACTGGCTAGAAGAAGGGAACATGCTCTTTGTCCCCATTTCAGCTGTAACAGTTGTTTTTCTTTCTAGTAGCTGGTGCAGTGCTGTGTTTTGACTTAGTCTGAGAACAATGCTGATAACACACTGATGCTTTAGTTATTGATAAGTAGCACTTACTCTGATGCTCTGCCAGTGAGAAGGGACACAAGGAGCTAGGAGGAAACAGAGACAGGACACCCGACCCAAACTAGCCAAAGGGAATTTCCATATCACAACATGTCATGCCCAGTACATAAACTGGGGGGAGTTACATGGAAGGCCCATATTGCTGTTCCAATCAGGCTAGGTATCAGTTAGCAGGTGGGGACCAATTGTATTGTGCATCACTTGTGTTTATTGTGGATATTTTTCCTTTCCCATTTTAGTTTTAAAGTCTCTCCCCTTGTTATTTCTTTTATTATTATTACTAGTAATAGTTTTATACTATTCTTCCTTTATTTCACTGTTCTTATCTCAACCCATATGTTTTCATTCTTTCAATTCTTCTCCCCATCCTGCCTGGAGCAGGGCCAAGGTGGGAAGGTGAGTGAGCAGCTGCATGGTTCTGAGTTACTGGCTAGACTTAAACCACAATATTCCATTTTGGCACCCAATGTGGGGCGCAAAGTTTTGAGATAATGACAGATCTGACCAAATGTGTCTAATCCTATTTATGATGAACATTCACTGTTCCAGATTAATAGTCACTCATCATGATGTTGATTAATTTGCTCTCGGAGTTGTTGCACTTTTTCTGAGTTTCATTACATCTCACTACCTGCAGCCAGTATTTGCTGGTTCAGCATTTATTGGCTTTGGAGCCTGGGTTAAGGTTCTTGTTTTGTTGCACTTTATGATAATTGCTTGTGAAACAATAGATTTATTGATCATGAACTGATCTGATATGCTTTCTTAGCATTGTTATCACTTCTATACTTTGGGAGCTATGTAATTGCAATTATTAACAATTATGCTTCTTCTTATTCCATCTAGGAGGGCCAATATATGGAGGAGACATCATCCTTCTCCTTCTCCTCCACCACCAGGCTATTTACAAAAGCATTTAAGAATTTTAAAGATTTTTAATATAGAATCATATAATCACAGAATGGGTAGAGTTGCAAAGGACCTCAAAATCATCTAGATCTAACCCTCTGCCATGGGCAAGGACATCTTATGCAGGACCATGCCACCCAAAACTCCATCCAGCCTGGCTTTGAACAATGCCAGGGATGTAGCATTTATCACTTCTTTGGTCAGCCTTTTCCAATGTCTCACCACCCTCACAGTAAAGAACTTCTTCCTGTTCAGCCTGGAGAAGAGAAAGCTGCATGGAGACCTCTTAGCAGCTTTGTAGTGTCTGAAGGGGGCCTATAGGGGTGCTGGGGAGGGACTATTCATTAGGAACTGTAGTGATAGGACAAGGGGTAATGTGTTCAAACTTAAACAGGCAAAGTTTAGATTGGATCTGAGGAAGAAATTCTTTATTGTAAGGGTGGTAAGGCACTGGAATGGGTTGCCCAGGGACGTTGTGAATGCTCCATTACTGGTGGTGCTCAAGGCCAGGTTGGACATAGGCTTGGGTGGCATGGTTTAGTGGGTGACAGGCAAATTAGAACTAGATGACCTTAAGGTCCTTTCGAACCCTAACTATTCTATGATTCTGTGACTCCATGATTATATCTAACCTGAGCTTCACCTCTTTGAGTTTAAACTCGTTACCCCTTGTCTGAGTTATTCCTTTTTCAGGTATATGCAGACCCATTCATGGGATTGTTTTTGCTCAAGGACCTGGATGTATTTAGTGGGTAACATGGGAAAATGGGGAAGTTTGGTGTCTACCTCAAGGTGATTTAATTTTGGATTAAAACAGCCAATATATGCTGTCTTGATCATCAGCAGAGAACGAACTCATGGGAAAAGCCAGAAGTAGGAGCTGGATCCTTCTGGTACTGTCCTCAAGTCACCATTGACTCACTCTAACAAAGAATACACTGATGAAACCAGATGAGCTCTGGGTTGACAAGAAAAGTTCAATGGCGCCATCAGCAGGTAACAATCCAACACCACACATCGTGTCTCCTGACCTGAAAGACCATCATGACAAGTGAAGCCTGACATCATAGACTGAATCAACTCGAAGAACTTTTTAGGGATGGTCCATGGACTAAGGAATGAGATCAGTTTGTGTGTATACGTATGTGTATACTTAAAACAAGAGGCAAAAAGTGGTGGTATATTGAAAAATGTGGGACCTGAGCATGACATAAATGGTGGGGCTAAGGCAAGAGAAGGGAGGGAGTTGTGGGCAAGAAACTCTCAAATAGTAAAAAATGAAAAGCTTTACATTAATTGAAAAACATGACTTGTGATTAGATATTAAAGTAATAGAAGTTATTGACCAGGTTAATGACCAATTCAGTGCTGTACACACAATAAACAAGTAATTCTGTTTATTTGAGATGGAAAGGGGAATCTGAAGCAGTTTCTAAAAAAAGTTCTGGGCCCTAACACCTTTCTTCATTTCATGATACACTTAGACCTCCCTTAAGGACAGCTGTCCCTCCAAAATTAATAGGACTATACTTTTCTTATACATACGAAACACTCCTAGAATTATTATTACATAATTACCAAATAATGAGATAATAGATTCCTCCCCCATCATTTCCTGCCTGAGATGTGGTCACACGAATGGTTTTGAAAATGGAAAATCTTTATTCTTATAAAAATATATGAAACTTGTTTTCCCTTGTTTGATTATGCTCATATCTCTGTGTCCGTACTACCATAGAATCTGGTTGTCTCAGATTTATTAACAGATGGCAATTAAGATCAACACAAAATCTAACATAAAATAATATTTTTTTAAATGGCTTTTGAACATAATTATTTCTGTAGTAAAACCAATTTTTAACTATTTTCTTTTCCTCAAAATAAAAGTTAAACATAACTTTTCCAGCCATCAGATTCTTGACACATTGGCCTGGGTTCAGCAATAGCAGTCTTTTTTTCCTCTTTCTTAGTAGCCAGAGCAGCACTGTGTTTTTGACTTTCAGGCTGGGAACAGTGCTGGTAACACCAGTATTTTTAGTTGCTGCTCACATGTTTAGTCTGAATAACGACTTTCTGAGTCTCATGCTTTGCGAGGGAGGAGGGGAAACCAGAAGAAAGCAGAGACAGGACAGTTGACCCAAACTAGCCAAAGAGGTATTCTATAGCACAGTACGTTATGCCCAGGATGTAAAAACTGGGGGCAGAACCTGGAAGGGTTAGATCTCTGCTCGGTTTGGTTGGGTATCAGTTGGTGGGTGGTGAGCAGTTGTATTCTCTTCCCTTCTTTCCCTTATCATTACTATAATTGGTGACAGCAGTAGTGATTTGTGTTATACCTTAGTTACTGGACTGTTCTTATCTTAACCCATGGGAGTTACATTCTTTCAGTTTTCTTCCCCATCCCTCTGGGAGCTGGGGAGGAGGAAGGTGGAAGGAGTGAGAGAGTGACTGCTTGAGTTATGGCTGGGTTTAAACCACGACACATATATCCTAAGAGGAAACAATAAATTAAAACATTTAAAATTAGTCATAGGAGAACAAATAATTTCTTAACCAGGTCTAAGAGGAGAGCTCAGAGTGCTCAGTCTCCTTTCTGCTTTGCACAGAGAAACAGGAGAAGCTCTGGTATCAGTTAAAATTGATGTCCAGAATAATCTGAATGGAGACTTTAATTTGGTATTGCGTTTTTAATTGTGGATGCTGACCTCAACAAAAATAAGAGTTATTCTAAGCAGCAATTTTAAGCAGTACCTTCAAGAAGTGAAAGCCCTACATGTTTAAGTGATGAAGTATGGCATGACTTACTGAAACACTTGTTTGTTCACTTGCTTTTTTGCAATACTTTAACGCTCTTCACCTCTGACAGTTTATATTGTCTTTGGTCCTGCCACGTATTCTCAGAAGATGAACCATTAGAAGTAGGAGATATATTAATTCCTTAGATAAAAAGAAAAAGTCAGTTAAAAAAATGAAGATGAAATGCAAAATATGTCTTTTAAGGTTAAATATTGATCAAAATCAAAATTATCTTGATTTTTGTCTTCAGCCATTTCTCATTAGATAAATTTGATACGTTTCCTTTCATTCCCTGCTTCTAGTCTCTTGCCTACATTCTCTTTGAAATGACTGGTAGAACCATTTGATATTTCTTAATTTAATTGCTTTGAAGAAGAAAAGACAATCAATAAACCATGTGCAATTTAGTAAAAAAATACTTTCACATTTATATCAAGTTCTTATGCCTTATTGGTTTACCAACCTTGTAAACTAAGTTATGAATTATTAAATCTAGTGCAAAGAGACTTCACCTCTGCATTTCTTTGTGGGTAATTAAGTCAACTAACATCTCTCCAGTGGCCTCACTTGTAAAAACTGTAGTATTCATTGTTAGAGATAACTTTTATGGGATAAACAACATCAATTCAAAAACATGAATAGAAGGACAAAATGGCAAGCTAGCAAATGCAAGCTTTGGTTACTAAAGAATTAAGGCTGAAAGGTTTAGAATTTCATGGTCATTTAGGGCACTTGGGGTTCTGTTGTAGAAGAATTACTCAGTGGATTTCAAACTGGTTTCCTATCACAATAAATATTTTATAATCGCACAAAATAGCATATTGCCCAATGAGTTACAGTCTCTTAGTGCTGGAATAATTCTTGTTTGTTGTTACATTGTCTGTTTGCAAGGCCAAAAGCAATGAAATAAATTATTATTAATATTGTGTTGTCTCTAACAATTTTTAGAATGAAATTAAATGCAAAGGTTGAGTAAGAGTCAATTATCTTGTTCAGTGTAGGATGTTTCATTTAAAGTAGCAATGTCTAAGGAATGTGCAAGAATTCCATTTTCCTGACTAAGCTAACCATATGGCTGAAGCCAGAAAGCAGGACACTTATTTATGCCTCTAGGATGTCCAAAATTTATTATTTATACATATATGTAAAAAGCTGGAAAGAAAAAAGATATGTTTCCATTTTGGGTTAGTCTTAATAAAAAAATTACTTCAGAAAGATCAAAATCAAAATGACACAAAAAATATGATGATGTTACAGACCACTAGTATACATAATAGCATTTTTTAAATGCTATGTCCAGAAGGCCTCTATTCCACAAATTATTTCCACAGGATATCATGTTGGCACACAATGAAATCTAAAATCTATTATAAAAGTGGAAACACACCAGTGAGTGGTAGGTAAGCCATCACCATTCACGATAATCCTTCTGCTAAATAATAACTTGTGTACATATTCTTCTTATACATAAAGGCTGATAACTCAACTTTCTAAATAATAACAGGACTCTTTTTTTTAGTTACATGAGAGTGAATGTCTCTTTAAATACATATTGAGATTTAATTTGGAATATTAAAAAATCTAAACTCTTTATCGTTTATTTTCTTACTTGAAAAACTTATAAAAAATTATAAAGTTATTGTCACTTTGGCCAACTTACAGCTCATCTGTCTCCCTGAAATTGCATTAAGCATTTTAAGTTTATTAAGCATTTCAAGGGCCTTCTCCTTTTATCTATTTTTCTCAAGTTTTGGGTTTTTTTTTCAATATTAAAGTGCTGCAAAAAACTCAAATCACCTAGATTCCATGGCTTGTGATCTCCTGTAATATCATCCAAAGGAAAATTACAAAACATCGTATGCTTGAATATGCATGCACATATATCATGCTGTAGCGCATAAACTACCATAAAATCACCACTGGCAAGTGTATCATTGATTATCTTGATCTATATTAAATATCAAATTACTATCAGCAATCAACAATATGGCATCAAATAATGCTATAACAACAACTAACAGGAAACCCAAGAACACTTGACTATATCAGCAGGCCCAATAAAGTGTATTTCAGACTTATTATTAGTGAAGTAAACTTATCTACAGTATAACAGCAGATATATTTATGATAGATTACTTACATGGATATGACGCACTGGTATCAAGTGAATTAAACGGATTTCAGAATGGGCCAAATCAATCCTAGAAGGGGACCCAATCATTCTTGAGATGGGAGGACAAACCAAACTGACCTCAAAAGTGGGCCCCGAGTGGGTCCTGTAAGATGGCAGGCACAGTCTCAATTCAGAGATGATCCATGGCTCAGAGAAGCTGGAGTCAGCTGGATGAGCCTGGTGAGAATCCAATATCTTGTAGGAAGTCCATATGGAGAGGTCAGCCTCTGTAGGAAATGAAATGTCCATGCAGCATGGGAAGTTCCCAGAGAGAAGCTCTATCTTGGGTAAAAATTAAATCCTTGTTATAAAGATAAAAAAGAGCATAAGGACATCAGCTCTTTGAACAATCAATGGATGCTGTTAATTTTGATTTTTCAGCTGTAATGATGCTGTTTTATACTTTTTCAGAACTACTTTATTTTCCCAGAAGATTTCCATTTAGTCAGATGGCTAGTTGCTGTTATAGTCCTTTGTTTTTTTTATTTGTCAACGGCACCTGAAGATGACTCTGGTTTCTAGGTACCCCAGCCAGCTGTACTTCAGAGAAGCCAGCTGTGCTTTTCAAGGATGTTTCTGGCTCCCTGCTCTAGTCCTGAGCTCATGGCTCCCAGACTGGCAGGCCACTTCCCTGTCAGTATTTTTCAGCAGATAATTTTCTTCTGTTCAGTAATTTTTCCCCTTCTAAACAGGCCAACTGTATGGCTGCTCACATCAACCTCATTTTGCATGTTTAGTTATGCCTGCATATAAGTACTTCAGTGATCTGCAATTCAGCATTTTAATTAGTATATTGCACTTTCATAACCTAATATACAACTATAGGAAGTCATACTACATAGTATGCAAACCTGTTATTTGAAAATATAGGCTCAGATTTAGTTTCTAAGCACTAAAGGATTGATTTTTTTTTCACCCTGAAATCTAATTATAAAAATAAAACATTTCAAACCATATTCTAAAATGTTGTAATAACTCACTGTGCAAAATAGTAGTATGATTCATTCAGCATATTCGTTCTTGGTATTTGAGGGGTAGGAGGTTGATTGCTTGTTTAATAGATTTTCAATCATCCTGCATATAAAACTTGAAAATTTGTTCTGTTTGTTGCTATATTAACTTCTTCAAAATGTATCAGCTGCTTGTTCTCTACATACCTCCTCCCCATTCCCTGGACCAGAATTCTGGGTAAACAAGAATTGGACAGTACATGAAGCAGGCAGCATAACACAAGTAAAATGTCTTCTATTGCATGTCAGTAAATACGCCCCTCAGAATACCTGAACAATAAATATGATTGTCCCATATATCCTGCTATGGGTTCATGGCAGCTTAAAGGTTCAGACTTTAGAGAAACACTGACTCATGCCAATGTCTGTACTTCTCTGTCACACATGTTTTCATGATGAGAAACTTTATGGTAACACTCAGTGCAAAGTGGTACTCTCCTATACGATATTTGGTTACCAGAAAACTAGGTCAGGCTTGCAGCCATAGCCTGAAAAATAATGCATTTAGGAGAGGGGAGAAAACCTGTCTGGATCAGCAGCAGGTTTAGGACCAGGGAAAACCCCTACTTTTAAATGTCTACCACTTACAATAGATGAGGTTTTGCGAGGGCGGTTTGTACCAGCAAGTAGTAGCATATCTCCAAACAGCATGACTATTAACACTGATTTTGCTGTAAACAGAGGTCTCTCAGGAAATCAGGTGGCCCAAAAGAAAGTATCTGTGTTTGAGGGTTTTGAATTATTAGGTCATGAAAGATAACTGAATATGTATTGATATACCTGTACCTGGTTGATCACAACAGACCCTGAGGTTGGAGCAAATGTAAAGTCAAGAACAGTAGGAAGAAGATATCACAATTAGTGAAGATAAAGCAATCCTGTGAATTTGAAAGAGCAAAGGCTTGAATTTAGCTCCCATAAATGAATGACCTAATCCCTTTTAAGCT
>JASSUY010025027.1:0-31328 GCA_032466535.1 Forpus xanthops
CACATCATGGACCATGGGCACACACTGTAGGGACACACATCATGGACCATGGGCACACACTGTAGGGACACACATCACGGACCATGGGCACACACTGCAGTGACGCACATCGTGGACCATGGGCACACACTGTAGAGACACACATCATGGACCATGGGCACACACTGCAGGGACACACATCGTGGACCATGGGCACACACACACTGCAGTGACACACATCACAGACCATGGACACACCATGGACCACGGCCACACACACCACAGTGATACACATATCACAGACCATGGGTACACACCATGGATCTTGGCCACATACGCTGCAGTGATACACGTCACAGACCGTGGGAACACACCATGGACCACAGCCACACACACTGCAGTTATATACATCATCGAACACAGCCACACACCAGAGACCATGGTTACACACACCACAGTGACACACACTGTGGACCATGGCCACACACACCACAGCTACACACAACACAGCTACACATACCACAGGCCATGACCACACACACACACCACAGCCATGCACACCACAGTCCAGCAGCTACACACACCACGGCCGTGCACACCGTAGACCGCGGCCACACGTGTCACAGTTACACACACCGTGGCTAAAACACACTACAGCCCCACACACCAGAGCTACACATACCACAGATCATGGCTCCATGCATGCACATACATCCCTTTTATGTATGTGTGGCCTCAAGCTGTGCCAGGGGAGGTTTAGATTGGATACTAGGAAAGCTTTATTCACCAGGAGGATGCTCAGGTGTTGGAACAGACTGCCCAGGGCAGTGGTGAAATCACCATCCTGGAAGTGTTCAAAGACCATGTAGATGAGGCTATTAGTGATGTGACTTAGTGGTGAATTTGGCAGTGCTTGGTAACAGTGAGACTTGATGATCTAAAAGGTCTTTTCCAACTTAGTTGATTCTGTGATCCACACCACTTTGGCCATACACACCACAGCCCCACACACAGTCCTATGCATGCCAACTTTCACACACCACAGCCTCTCATCATGCCCTCTCTGCCCAATGTATACAGAGTTCCACACATCACAGCCCCATGTCTTCTGAGCCACCACCCTACTTCAGAGGCTGCAGTCCCTGCCCATGGTGAATCCCGTACATTCTCTTGGCTCTCCTCTCTCCCACCTCAGCACTGGATTTCCAGCTACAGGTGCTAGCACAGAAGCCTGAGGCTGCTTTCATGTATGCCCCAAGACAGGTGTCAACTTACCCATGTCAGCTGTAGGCCTCCTCCTGTGTTGGAGCTGTGATTTTCAGCCTTACTCAACTTCTGTGAGCCTCAGGTGATGTTCCCTCATTTTAGGTCTTTCTCGAATTCTAGGATCCTGGGGCTCGTTACTGTCATCCTCCATCCTTAACATCAACTCTATCTTGCTCCTGACTACACATTGTCCAAGGCCTTTGGATGCCCTTCCTGAGATGGAACCAGATTTGCAGTGCATTGCAAATGGACCGAATCCATGGGTTGAGAAGGCCGTCTCCGAGACTGAAGCCCTCTGAAAGGTGTGCCTCAGGCTGAGCAGACAAAACAGGTCACAAAGCCCTTTGTGAAACTGTTGGACACAGGGAGGAGGAGGAATTAATTCCATTAATTCAGCAAGCAAGATATCACCCAGGGCAAATTCCTCATCACATCACCTGAACATTAACAGAATCATTACAGAACTGCATGGAGCAGGAAGGTCTTGTCTGCCATGGGAAGCCTGTACATAACAGCAACAGGGGAAAGGAGAGGAAAAGGAGAAAAGAGGAAATATCTGATTTTGATCATATCCTTAAAAATAGAAGTCTGGTTACCGTTGCCCATTTCTGATTCCCCGAGGGAGAGCAGGAGAAGAAGAAGAATCTATAAATAGTTTGCAGCGCAGAGAATCCTATAGCAAAGGTGCTGGGAAGGATCAATATCATCATTCAAGGAGGGCTCCAAATTACATCTCAGGGGAGGGAGGTGCTGAACAGAATTGATAAATGAGTTGCAAATGCTGTGTGTTGTGTCTATCTAATTAACAGAGGGTGACTGGGATCAATAGCAACGGAGGAGCTGAGCTAAAAATAGAACTCAGGCAGGGACTGCAACCTGCAGGCAACAGCTTGGATGGAAATATCCCCTGGAGTAATTAACCTTTAGCTGGAAAGTGATGGTTAGTGTGGGGTCAAAGTGGGGCAGCTGGGAAAGGATGGGGTCATGGTGGGACTTAAGAGCACAGTGTACTGTGTCTGTCATGGATGGTAAAGGCAACGCTGCCTTCCTCTGATCAGGCTGCAGTGTCACGCTGCAGATTGATGTAGTGCTTGCTGGAGAAAAATCTGAGTATTAGCATTTTGCTGGGGTTGTAGAACAGGAAATATTTGTAGTTCTGTGTACTTGCAAAGGTTTCAGCATTGCTCAGAGAAAAGTCACAGTCAGTTTTTACACATCTATTTACATCAACATCCTGCCTTTTTGCTGACCTTGTTGCTGAGAAAATACCTGTGTGAGAACCAATCTTTACTCACCCAGACTCACCAGCACAAGCCTCTGAACCACAGAGCAAATAATGCCCAAAGAGAAGTCGCTCAATCCTTCCATCAACAACAGTCAGGCAAGCTTCAGGCAGAAGGATTGACATTGGACAGGATGATCAATGGCTCTACTGCAGTGCTAGATTGAGCTGGCATCATGCAAGAGAGAGACAGAGACACATGCACCCAGCAGCAGAAAGTTTGCTGTGAGCCTGAGTGTAGGATTGGGACCCAGGTTGTATAGCATGACTGAAAGGAAAGGAAATTGTAAAGATGAAGAATCTAGAAAATACCTCTTTGTAAAGCTGGCGTGGAAAGGATTGGAGGAGTAAAGGATGAGTGAAAACCTTTTCTCCCTTTAAAATAGACAGAAATGGCTAAAAAAGATTTTTCATGACCAGAAGTTTTCTCCATGAGGTAAAAAAAAAAAAAAAAAGTAAAGTCTTTTGTTCTGTTGTAGATGAAGCTACTGAATGAGCGAGCCTTGTTTAGTCATCAAAAGGAGGGTTAACTCAAAGTGCCAACGTGTCTTGGCTCCTCTTGGTTTAGTTTAGCTTGAGGAAGGGTAAGCAGGTTGTAAGATAGCCCTGAGCTGTGTAGTGGTTGACCTGGCTGCTGACAGCTGTGCTAACCCAATGTTTCGCCTACTCTCTCCACAAAAAGCCAACAGGAGTTAGAAGACTCCCACATTCAAGGTAAGAGCATGTGGGTGCTGTCGTCTTACAGCAGCTCTCACATTTTACCTTGAATTCACTCTGCAGTGGAGGCAAGAGCTAATTTCAAGGCAGCTGGTTCCTGAGCCACTTCTGTGGACCTGTCCAGTCACTCCTGTTGACCTGTCAGAGGTGCTCCTTGAGAGAGATCTAATACAAGATCTCAGAGAGACATCTCTCTGTGCAAGAAGAGGTGAAATCCATGAGCTATCTTCCAGCTGAACCATGGGAGTCACAACAAAGCAGATAAGGGACAAAAGCCTCCAAATCAGAAAAATGACTAAAACCCATGAACAAAACTAGAAAAAAAGAAGGGCTTGATAATACATGTATAAAAATATAAGTATTTATATATATGTATAAGAAAAATAATAAAGCAATATGTTTTTTCTACACAGGTTACCAGCAAACTATTTAATTTCTCTTGAAACAGTGGCATGAGGATGGTCAGAGCAGCAGTTCTGGTCCAGGGCCAAAGTTCATTTAGCCCAAAAGTCTCTCTTCCACAGGGTCTGTAGCCAACATGAGGGAGAAACACAAACAGAACATGTGTGTGTGATTGTTTTTTCAGCTCCTCAAATACTCTCCCAACCTCAGACTATCCTGATTCAGGGCTTTTTCTGAGCCTCAGTTAGTTGCTCTGTTTAGTGACCCATCATGGATCTTCCTCCCAAGCACTTGTCCTCTCTCTTCCCAAATACAGCTAAAATGTTTGCATACTCAGCAAAACATTCTCATCCTCCCTGAAGGAGGAGCTCAACAGAGCTGTTACTCAGAGCAGGAAGAGCACTCCCATTTAATTCTTCAGACCAGGCTTCCTCCAACGTTCCCCATCCCCTGTGCTGAAAGAGAGAGCAAACTGCAGTTTCTCAATGCCACTCATGGAGACTTAGAATTTCAGGAAGGTAGCCCCATTTTTTAGCCACTGTCCTCCTTGCAGGGGTGTAACAAGACAGCTCTGTGTGACTTCCCTGTATGCCTGCCATGGCAATAAGGAGAAGAGGCTCCTTTTTATTGCATACAGAGCAAGTCAGAGGTATAATCGTGGCTCACGTTGCTCTGTAAAAGTGTCTCTGTCCATTTGGGGGAGTTCTTTGAATTACTACAGTGGAAGTACCGTGTGAAAGACTGTCCTTTCCAGGGCCACATGCCCAAGGAAAGCAGGAGATATGTATCAGTACCTGATGGGTGTTGAAATCTGCTGTGGATATTCTTTTAAGTGACAATAGACAATTATTCATGGAAGGTGGTCACACAGAAGGAGTGGTTGTAGCCATGCTGTTTACATGAGAGGAGTGCCACAGACCTGTAGCAGTTCTCCACCCCTGGCAGTGTTCAAGAACAGATTGAACGGGGCTTTGAGCAACCTGGTCCTAGTGGAAGGTGTCCCTGCTCATGGCAGGGGGTTGGAACTTGGTGGTCTTTAAGGTCGCTTGCATTCCAAACCAGTCTGTGATTCTATAATTCCAATAAGCAGCAAGATTTGCAGAGCATAAGAAAAACACTGCAATTTCAGGGATTAAGAATAGCTCACAAGAGGTCCCTCAAAAAAAATTCTTACCTGTAAGTCTACAAAACTCATTCATGAAATGATCTGACCATGAATGAAGACTGTCCTTCATAATGCAGCTGCAGCAAGGAGGTAAGCATTGCCATTTTAAGAACTGGCTTAGATTAAAAATGCTTGACTCAAAGCCTACCGTAGCTGTACCTATCAGCTCTGGGCGCCCCTGGATCAGGATGTTACCAAGATGAAAAGATAATCACAAGAGAGACTGTATTGTAAGGAGACAAACTTCCCTTTAGTTTCACAAGCTCTCTTCATGACTTTTCCCTCTGTCAGCCATGTGTATTTCTGTAGTTGTAGACTACGGACTTACCTGGCTGACCATGGGAGGAAGCTGAGTCTGGGTTACTAGATGAATATACCAGTGTCCTTAGAGCAGTAGCACAGAAAAAATGATGGAGGAGGGAACCTTCCCCATGCAGCTGTCATTTTATTCTTTGTACCTTTTCCCCATTGATGTTCCAAGGAGAGCAACCTCTATTTGATACACTCAGCTGGTCTCAAATGATTCAACAGCATTTCCTTTCTCGAGCGGTGTTTATGCAGAAGAAGGTAGAACAGGGGGACTGGTGCTTTAATTCTTGCCTCCATTCGCCTTGTGCCTGCAACATGACAGTCCTCTTGAAAGTAATCAGCAGTGACAGAAAACATGCACAAAAAGTCTCATTGACTTAGGGAGAGGGTGCTTGTGTGAAGCAAGCTCACATGTGGGAGAAAGAATAACAAGATCAGACCTACGCTTCGTATTTTTCCCCACACTCATTTCTTTTTACAGGGAATTCACAAATCTTAAATCCACCTAAGTGGCAGGAATGTGAGCATCTGGTCCAACCAAAATAGACTCTTCTGTTCTATTTTTATATTCATGTATCATTTTTATTCTGCAGAGCTTGTGCATGGCAGAAGGGGTGAATTCGCTTCTCAGCGTGCAAGCCAAAGGTCTCTTCCAGAACTGCTGCGAAGGATTTGGAAGATGTTTCACTCAAACACAGGATTTATATATAGGCACAGCACTTTCATTAAATATGACCAGCTAAGGGGACAGCATCACTCGCTGACAGTAATGTATGCACGTCTAGAAGGCACATTACAGAGGAACAGGCTGCTTTGGAGAAATTAATACAGCAAAGGTGTTGATTATTGATGCATTTGTTACTGAACCAACTCCGCCTTAGTCTCCTGAGCCAGTGTGACTTCCAGATCTATTTCTAGATCACCAAATGCTCACAGTGTGACTGGCACTTTTGCATTTACTGCAGCTGATGCCTCAATGTAATATTTGATGCATACTTTAGATCATTACCTTGCATACCAAAACTGCCACTGAATAAGTCTTCAAAGAGAATCCTGGCAAAATAGAGAGGAAGATCCTTGTATTGGTACATCCTCCTCCATCATCACCAAAGGTAACTGAGCTGCAGAGATACAGAGCGCTGGGAGAGACATTTCCTATAGCAGTGGGTACTATATTTTGATGCAATAACTTCTGAGTGAGCCTGTGGAAGCGTGTGTTTTGTCAAAAACACCACCGAAAGAGGAAATTAATTGCTTTAGGGGGCTTTCTGGCTAGTGAAGTAAGCTGCAACTGTTCCTGATGGAATGCCACTGTAAAGGGAAGATAGGAGCTATCATGAATATTTGAAATTGTCCTGTCCAGAAGACAAGATTCCATATTGTTTGTGATATTTAAAACGAGGCTGAATAAAATGTGCTGATTTACCTTCTCTGTGTTGACTGCTTGAGCAGCAGTACCTAGCTTATACCTCCTTTGACTAAATGGTTGATGTATACACATCCTTTTTATTTGGAACAGATTGAGTGGGCTCTTCCACACCTCCTTCTATTTTTTTCCCTGTTTAAGGACTCATGAATACACTCACCCTTCAGATACTTCCGTAATTTTCAGAGTGCATTTTGTTCTAGCATGTATTTTTTTTCTGGCCTCTATTCTCATCATTTATGACCCAACCTCATCTCAGTAATGGAAAAACTTTTTCCAATCTGCTTTTTCCTCCTGCATATACCATTTTTCAGGTAGGGAATTAAGAGCTTTACCAAAACCATAAAGAAGCCTGTGGCAAATGGGTTATCCAGCTGCAGCCTTAGTCTGGATTTTTCACAAACAATGTCAGATGCCTCCTGGGCTGTCCCCACTTACTTCCATTTGCATCTCTTGCAAACCTGCCTCAATGGTCCAAGGCCTGAACACTCCAATGTAATCCCTGAATACTCCAGTTGTGGGTGCAGCTTTGGAGTTTGCCTAGGACACAGAAGGGCCAAGCATAGAATCATAGAATAGTTAGAGTTGGAAAGGACCTTAAGATCATCTAGTTCCAACCCCCCTTCCATGGGCAGGAACACCTCACACTAAAAGGCAACTCAATCTGTTGTAGAGCATGTGGAAGAACATCCTCCCTCGTCCCCACAGACATGCTGGAAGTGTCAGCTTTATCTCACCACAACCAGGCAGTAGTCAGACTAACTAGTAATTAAGAAATTGATACTAAATATTGTTATTACTATGCCTGACTGTGTTGAAATAGAAATAAGACCATAGCAGTAGGTTAAGTCCCAGCTAATCCAATTACATTTAGCTGTGCCAGAGTCTCTTACAGCTATTTTCCAAAATAAATTCCAACCTGTATATACACACAAGGCTAAACTGTTTCTTTGAAAGGAAGATTATAGTTTTACCTGTAGAGATCAAGCAGGATATGTACTCCAGTGAAAACCTTTCCTGAGAAACTTAAGAGTCAGGGCAAAGGCAGAACCATCTCATGGAGAGAATTTTTCACCACCTCATATTATCACTTAGTTTGAAACTGGAGGAAGGAGGGAAAATGAACCTTTAATAACCGCCCAGCTCTAAAATCAATTTCAGTGCTCCAGACAGCTTGTAAACACACAATGTGCTTTAAAAAGGATTGATGCTGAGGAAAGTGAGGTGCAGATTTTCCTGCTGTTGAAGTCAAATAAAGCTTTTAAAAAGCTTCCATTGTAGAGGGTTCATAAATGGCTATAGTATTAAGAGCCTTCCTCTGATGGAAGATGAAGGATTTGATTCTCAGCTCGGTTACACACATTAAAATCAGGAGTAACCCACTGAGAGCTGACCTGGGGTACATTTGTTAGGAGAAAAGAGTAAGATGAGGACTTGTATAAAAAATTTCTAACAATTACATGAATTATGATGATTTACACTTTCGGGCCAGGAGTTGAGAATCCTTTTAAAACCACAATTGATTGATGAAGCCTCGCAACATGCCTGTGATTCAGTAAGCACTACACTCCGTTTGCAGATGGTTGCTCTGAAGCACAGCATTGTTATATGGTTACAAGCCCAGCAAATGAATTAGTGGCAGAGCATGAACTAAATTTAGGTTCCTATATCCTAAATATCATACAGCAGTGCTCTGGGACAGCACTTTTTCCTGGGGGTTGCTCAGCACAGGCCAGTCTGAGTGACTTAATAAGGTTCTAATAATACCTAGGATAAGAATTTCTGTGGTTCTGTCACTCTTGGCTATCAAAAATGACAACTTAGCATTGTCCTGCTGTTGCTGCCTTTATACCTGCATGGTGTCACATCTCACCACTCTGAGACCTGTTGCTTTGCTTAACAATACACATTCCACTGAAGTTGCTGACGTAGGAGTTGGAAAATTATGCTTGCTAGTAAGTTTAGAGAGTAATGCCAGGTTCAGTAATACCATCTTGAAAGACCAGCCAAGACTAGGGACAACTGCCACTTGTATCTCATATATACATGTGCAAGAGAGAAATGATCAATCGTAGGGGCAGAATGCACAAAGAGAGTGAAGATTATGACAGTTATGCAGGGGATCTAACCTAGATGGGAGGAAAAAGCAGACTGGAAAGGTGTCAGAGACTGAAGAAGGAAGTGGGTGGAGAAACGAAGAGCTGAGGATGTGGGGCTAGGAGAGAGATGGTTGGTGCAATCAACCATTCAGCACCGGGTGAAATAGAAATGCACCCAAAATTACAGAAAGTGTTTATCAGCATCCACTTCAGCAGTGTCTGCAGCTTTTTCAGCTGTCTGGAGACTCTGGCTGAATCCTCTTTGCCTTTTCTGTTGAAGAAAAAAAGGAGGGTACAGATAGCACCTGCATTTTGCATTCCCCATGGGGACACAACAGTCTGTCATGCAATGTTCAAATTCTAAGGGATTATTGGGAAAGGCTCATTGTGTTCAGGGAAGTTACCACTGTATTGGCAGACTAAAGTGAGCTCTCAGACCCAAACTGAATTTCCAGCAGGCATCATGGTGTGAAAACACAACTCTTACTAAGGCTTTTTTCCTGCATGGATAAAACACTGCAGAGACTTTTGCCTCTGTGTCAATGGCATGAGGAGCAAAAAGAGCCAGTGCTCCACCAGCTCCCCAGTTTTCTGGTCCCAGCCTCCCCAAGTGCAACTGGAGAATCACTGTGTGTGCTGATAGCTGAGGGGCATTAGCCTTAACCTCCCAAACCTTTCCCACCATTCTCCTGAAAAGGCTGCTCAGGACACACCAATCAGGAGGGAAAACTGCTATTTAAAAATACTTTTCCCAGGGATTAATTTTATGTCTACAGTAGATCATTTTCACTACTGCTAAACAGTAGTGGCAAAACATCTTTGCGAGTATCCGTGGACTCCTGCCTGCAAAGCAGAGCTTAGCATAAGCTTAGTAGCTTTTCCCCATCAGCCCAGCAAGCTGTCTGATTGCAGCACACAGCTTTCGCTGCTTAACCGCACTGCTTTTAGGACATGGTGCCAGCACAGCTAGACAGTCACGGTTCACACCTCCTCACACCCCCGGGCAATGTCGCTCAGCCAGCAAAGAAGCTTGTGGTTAACATTGGCCAAGTAGCGTGACTGGAGCCGGCCCTGGCTCTCCAGCATGTGTGCTCAGGGTGCTGCTGAGCTTCTCCTCACTGAACCTGCTCTGAAGTCACATTAAACAACAGGCAAGAGTTACAGGTCAAAGCTCTATGGGAAAATGGCAAGTGGTATTTTCGGCCTGCTGAGTCAGGCACAGGAGATGGGGAAGGAGGGGGTTGGACTTTTCCCTGAAGATCATGTCTTGTCAAGGGTAATAATTTCTGGCAGATTGAAAAATCCTGTTGGGCAGATTGGAAAGTCCTCAAAAGGCCTGTTTTGGGCAGATTGAGAAGGCAGAAATCTGAGCTCTGAATATGAAGCTGCTTGATAGCTTCATAAGACCACTTACTATCAATCTCATCCTCTTAGCAACTGTATGAACAGCAGGGCATATGATTGAATGCTTTTCATATAAACGTGAAATAAACCGCGCTCCATTTCCTGCTGCAGGCTTCTTTCAACAGTAAATGTCAGGTGTGCAAGATAAAACAGGGGCTGAGATCCACTCCAGATCTTGGCATCTTCTGCATTTCAAATGTACATAGAGCTGCCTTTCCACAAGCTATACAAGACTGAATTCATCACACTTTCCAGCACAGTGCTAAGTAAAACAGAAGACTGATATACTACTAATAGTCGAGGCTTCTTATAGCAGCCTCATCTGTTATCACATTCTCTGCCATCGTCCAACTTCTATTCCCACCTCACAGTTACTCTGGCCCTCGTGCTCTATTTATATTGCTCTTTCCTTCCTAAGTCCATGGCTATTTCCATGCTTCTCACTCTCCTGGATTCAGTTGTCCTGCTGTCCCCCAATGCCACCAGCTCATGCAAATCTGCAGTGAAAATCACTTCTACAAAGACACAAGCCAAAAGCTCCAGGCGCTCTTCATGAGATGCCACCATAGGTCCATGTTCCTGGTTGTGCACAGAGTGATTGCAGCATGGTGAAACTCTCTGCACTCCTATGGGTCTCAGCTTCTTCACACATGGAAAGAAGAACCTATTACCTGACATGGTTTAGTGTGAGGTGACCCTGCCCATGGCAGGGAGGCTGATCTTAAGGTCCTTTCCAACCTTAACTATTCTGTGATACTGTGATTCTACCTGATGCCCAACCCAAACCTCATTTCTGGCAGATGCTTTATTTTCTGTGTGTCTTGAGGTCTAGTAAATCAAAGTCTGGGTTTGGTGGAAGTAGCTGATTCCACTGGGGATTTGCCGGAGCAGAGATTGAGAATGAATGGAAAGACATTTAGGACTTAGCCCAAAGCATCTATTATGAATATGTCATTAAATCCATTCTAGCATATCTTGTGTGGTTAAGGAATGGGACAGGAGCTCCAGGCCTGACCTAGAGCTGAGCCTGAGGGACATGAGGACAGAGGGAGAATTTATTTCTATGTAAGAACACTATTAACTAATATGCTGTCATGATGCTTCAGAGGAAAAGAGAGGGTGTGATTGCAGAGGGAGAACAGGAGCCACAAAACAGCACTTTTATTTTTCAGAACTTTCCCATAGTTTGGCAGAGCAAATGACAACAGAAGTTAAAACAGCACTTTCCAACTTTCCATTCCTTATTTTCACACGGTTCTTCTCTGGAACTGCAATTAGGATATTTATTTTCTTGCCTTGTGCGTTTTCAACACAGAACGTCAAATGGTTTGGTAGCAGATAGAAAAACATGGCTCTTATCTCTGAATAAATATAAAAGTGCATTCCTCTCCAGGACTAGGCCCACGTATTTGTGATGCTCAGAGCCACCATTACTTTATTACCTAAAAGCCTCACATTGATGGATTCTTCTTGCATCACTTGAGTGAGGAGAAATTCTGTGCTCAATTGCTGTCCTCATCTTACAGACAGAGAACTGCATCTTAAAGAAATCACAGCATTGACCGAGAGCACACAGGAAATCTGCAGAGATCATAAACGTCAATCAAAAGCAATGCAGACACAAAGGCTATGAACAGGAGACAATCTGCCTCACCATGTACCTCTGTCTAGTATCAATCAGGACCAGGTTTCTTTGTCTGCTCCCTGGTTAGACCCACACAAACAAGATTTCAAACTGCTATGTGATAATCTCAAAGTGATACTGAAATATTTAGCTGACAGGAACTGGAGACAATGCACAGCTTCAAAGCTGCCAATGATGTCAACTTACACCTGCTGAGAATTTGGCCCGATTCATTTACTGCAACTAATTACACAGACAATAAACCACTAAAACTGTCAGATATTATATATCTTCAATATAAGATCAAAGCAGTTCTTCTAGACTGTAAGATCTTGGGGAATTTATCTCTAGTGCATTAGTAAGAACAAATTTTGTTAATGTGAGGCAAGGATTCTCTTTTTACAGTATTGCTACTAAATTTACTAGAAACAGGGAATTTCCTTTGTGAAGAAATGTGTTCTCATGAGAAATTACTTCTGAATAAATTTTCCTCCAGCTCTGTATTTCCCTGAGATGCCATTCAGAATCTCCTGGTGAGGATACTGATTAATAGCAACTTTCCCAGACCTGTATAAAGTCTAGCTAGGGAACAACAGCACCAGGTGCTAGGTCTTAAGGTGACTTCAACCTCTCAGCTTTTGGGCCAAGGTATTTACACAGCTAACTGCAATTATTCAGGTTATAGGTTTTGTTTTCTTGATAAAGATAGAAATGATTTGCTCAAAAAAGCTTGGAAAACCTGGCTCTAGCACAAAGTATATAAAGCAGGTGTTGATTAACCTTCCAATGCATCCAGCTTTCTCATTGCCCCATGTCCATCCAAGCGCTAAAGGAACACTGAATGAGTAACTAACTTACACCCTTTTTTAAAAACTAACACCAGCATTTTTGCCCCCAATGATACCAATGAAAAACTTGCAGTGCCATGAGTTTGCTTAAGGAACTCAGATGATTAATGTGAAGTCCACACACCTAATCAATGGCTAAAGCAAAAGAGGAACTCAACCTGTGTAGGAGGAGGTACTCTGATGCTGGAATAGTTTGTATCTGCTTCTGTTATCAGATAGATTGGGTAATCCCATTTTTCTTCCTCTCTTAGGAGCCTCTTTTTTGTTAACCTTGTTGTTAGCCCATTGTAGTTGTTAGCCTCTCACAGTGCAAGTATAGATTTATTTATTTAAAATAAAAATCTGTGTGCCTGCCTCTCTTCATGTGGGAATCTGATCAAATTTAGCTTTACAAATGAAGAAATAATTCCATTCAGAAAAGAACCCAGAGATACTGTTGTGTGCTTTGTTTCAGAGCTGCAGGAAATAGATGCTCTTTTTCCACCACTGAGACTCTTCCTCCCTAACTAAAGAAGTACATAAAAACTTTTCACAAAACTTCTCATCTTCTCTCTGCTTGAAGGCTTTTCCAACCATCTCTGCCTCCAGGTCATATCCTTCTCATGTCTTGTCAGCTTTCAAATTGTCTCACCTTTTCATTCCTATTTTCTTTTGCATTTGCTCATTATCTCCCTCCTTCACTCTCAGCAATCTAGTCCTTGTTTTAGCTAAATGTCAACTTTTCTCTCTACTGGCTTGAAATGGTATTTTAACATTTATGCTCTTGCTTTCCCTCAACTCATAATTAAAATGATCAAATTAGCTATTTCATTAAAGTCAGTGGCCAGACTGCCAGCAGAACCCCTCTTTTAGCATATTTTAACATCAGCATACAGTGCAATGTAGGTGCCCAGCACTTAACATATGCCAAAGTAGATGCCAGTTACCTCTGAACCTAACTGAAATCATTTGATACCATTCACCTGGAAAAGAGGGTCTTATGCCAGCTGCTGTAATTTTAAGTATCCAGGACCAAGTACTCCAGTCTTCCATTCAACAATATCACCCAAGTTGTCCCAGTTTATGTTCCAGGAGCCTGAATTCAGCACAACAGCCAATTGGTATGAATCAAGATTGTTTTAACCTAACTTCATACCCTCCTGGCCTTAGTGGTGGCCCTTTGTGTGCTCATGGTACTGGTTAAAACAGCCTCAAGATTGTCTTGAAATATTCCCACTGTCTATGAATAGCCATCAAGCAGCACTGCTCTGCATGTGACCTCTTTTCCCCCCATGAGACCTATCACAAGAGCCTTAATACAAGAGCTGAATAAAACAGTTCATTTAAAGATGCTGTATTGACTCAGTGCCTAGGAGAGCTCCATGAGGGTTATAGAAAGGCACTAAAACAGCTGTACTGAAATGAGAATGGGTCTGACTAGTGACACACATATGCTGAAAATTTCCTTGAAGGGTTAGGTTAGCACACACAAGAGAATAAGGGCTTCAGTATTTAACAGTTGTTTTATTCTGTGCCTTGGCAAAAATGAACCACTTGATACTGGTGTACTCTTTGTCTTTCCAGAAATGAACAACTCAGTACTGATAACAATAACTGAACCAAGTGTGCCTTCTGAGAGAATTGCTATCCTTTTCTGAGTATGCCCCATAAAGAGTAAAACTGATTGTACACAGACAAATCTCAGTATTAATGGCTGTACTGGGGTCTTACTTTTCCCAGTGTGGGAAAGAGGAGCTGAAACAGAGAGCAGAGAAACCCCTTGGGCAGCTAAACTTGGTGTTCACACTACCTTCATGGGGATGGAAAACCACCACCCACATGCCCAAAACCCACTTTAGCAAACCTTGTGCCTCAGGACTCCATCATCGGCAAGTAGACAGTGTGCAATAATCAGTAAAGGAACCAGTAAAGGCCATAATACTGTAACTGTATACCCCCAATGCCTGTGCTAATCTCATCTGAAAAATTCTCCTTGGCAATTGCAATCATTACAGTGACTCGTGTAAACCACTCTGAATTTCTCCTGCTATTGCATTGCATATGGCACGGATTATGGAGCGGATTTATTTCCCGCAGAACAAATGCACTGCAGTTTCAATGGGAAATGGTGGGGTTTTTTCTTCCTTTCTTGTGGTGTTCTTTATCTGTTAATGCTATGAAATTGATTGCAAATTGTTGAAAGTCATGCATATTTGAGTCAGGTTACATGAACACCGTATGCACACACAAAAGTGGCAGTTTGGGATGAAAGCTGGTTGTTTTGGATGGGAGGAGAACTTTGCTGTAATGAGGAACATTACAGACATAGAAACTATCCTATTCATTAAATACATCTCTTTTTATTTCCTTTGCTTTCATGTTTTCATACGCCCTATCTCAGTGACATCTGTGCTGATGAATTTTGCCATTAGAAGCTGGGATAATATCCCAATTATTAATTTTCTAAGTAGCTCACCTTTGGACATAACCTTATGCAAACAAGTGTTGTTCCCAGTGTTTCATATTTGCCATTATTAAAGCTGAAGGCTTATTAACTCCCAGTGAGTGCTTATAGAAGCAATGGAACCACATTCTTCTCAGGGGTGCACCGTGAAAAGACAAAAAAAAAATGGATACAGATGGAAGTAAAGGGGAAATTGAAGCTATTTGCAAGAAAACATTTTTCACAGTGAGGATATGTAAGCACTGGAGCGGGTTATGCAGACAGGTTGTGGCAGCTTCATCCTTCGATATGTCATACTCAGCAAGAGAGGACCTCAAGCAAGCTGACCCAACTTTGAAATTAGCCTTGCTTTGAGCAGGTGGTTGAATTAGACACCTCCATAGATACTTTCCAACATATAGTACCCCTGATTATAAAATACATCTGTGAGAAAATTTTACTGTCCAGGGTACTGAGGCAAATGAAATACTATTCACTCTGAACGGTGTGAAAGATGGATCTGAATGCTTCTATACTTGAGCTCATGAGTTTCTTCAGCTTTTGAGATGAAGAGCTACCAGGTTTTTTTGTGAATGACATATTTTGGAAGTGAACATGTCATGCACTTTGAAAAGCTTTAAAAAGCAGCAAAATATAACTGAATCAGTCAGCAGGCAGACTCGGGATTTGTTTTTACAGCTGTTTTTCCAGAAGGCTTTACTTGGAGATTTCCTGCCATCCAGTGATGGAAAAGTAACAACCCATGTAACGTATGTGTGTGGTCAAAGCCGCTTGACCTTTGTCAATCACACGTTCATAGAAAAAAGGTTAATGATAGATGGAGACACAGTGGCAGAAATTGTTCAGCACAAAATCCCATTCACAGCCTATTCATGGGCAGCTTGTGAGCAGAAGGAGAAAAACAAGAAAAAGAAGAGAAGTAACATTCATTAGAGAAATTATTGATGGCAAATTACTCCCCCAACTCTGCCTGTTCCCTATATTCCATTAATGTTACCTTACCTCACAGCTTGGAGGAAAGCAGGCTAATATATTAGCCAAGCTACTGTATTAACTGTCGCTCAGCAAATGAGCAAATCATTATATTTGCAAACTCTGCAAGCAAATGACTGTAAGCAATCTTTGGGAACATGCACACTGACTTCAATCTCATGTAACTCTTGGCATGCCTACAAATAGAACTGGCAGTGTTTAATTTAAAGTTTGATTTATCATCTCTTTTATGGGGGACATACATGTTCTCCTTTTTTTTTTAAGTATAAAACACTAAATTATTTTAATTTAGCTCAAATCTGTGCAGATATCTGCAATAGCATCATTAAGCCATTAATGCTTAATTAGTAAATAAGTTTTGACCAAAACTATAACCAAGTCTGGTTTTGTATTTTAACTGTACCTGTTCTATGTAAGCCATGATTATATGAGGACTTTATATCTTACAAATGCTCTTAATCTGTCCTCCCACAAAACTTATTTAATAATGCTAAAAAGTATGAAGTTGTGCTCTGGGTCACACACGTTGCACTGTGATCTGAAGAAGAACTGCAAACAAACAAAAGAAACTCAAGAAGTCTTCTTCATAGAATCATGGAATGGTTTGGGTTGGAAGGGACCCTATGTTCATCTAGCTCAAATACTTTCCACTAGACCAAGTTGCTCCAAGGCTCATCCAACCTGGCCTTGAACACTGCCAGGGATGGGGCAGCACAACTGCTCTGGTAAACTGCCAATGCCTCAGCACCCTCATGAAGAAATTTTTCCTAATGTTTTTTCTTCACTGAATATATGGATCAGGCAACATCTACACGTGAGCTCCTTTCAGCTGAACCAAGATCCTCGTTATTCCTGGAATTCATGACATTGAACAGGCATGGGACTTCCCATCATTTGAACCTCAGCACTTTGAATGTGCCTTTAGCCAAGCCCATAAAATTACAGCAAAATATTAAACTATAAGACTGCATATTCATAGTGTGGCAAAAAATTCTGAAGGCTGCATCTGGGATTATGATTTTGAGCTCAAACAGAAGTAAACAGTTCTTTGAGACCCGACCTAGCACTCCTGAACTGCACGTCTCATCAGTGGATTATCACTGTCCTATGTTAGTTTATTCCACTCCACACTCCAAGTTCAGCTTCTCATTCTCACAGCTAGATTCCTGCACAGGTGTGCTTCTTTTCACAAGGCAACAGCTTTTCCAGGGGGAACCCAATTTCCTCCATCTCATTATGCCATTCCTGACATTGGCCAGAAACAGATTCCGAAGAAAGAGGATGAATTGACTCACCCTCTATTCATATTTGCCCAGCTGCTGTAAATTCTCATTCAGGAATTCCAGACCTAGACATTGTGTCTATGTATTTAATATACCTTAGCAGATAGTTTCTGCTATAAATCTGGCTGATTGTTTCCTGAACCCATGTAAATTTTTAGCATCTACGGAATAACATGGGAAGAAATTTCACAGCCTAATTATATGTTACACAAGGGACTGTATCTTTTTATTTGTTTTGGACCTGTAATCTGCAGCCTGAGAGTTTCATTATTAACCCCTAATCCTTGTATTGAAAAAGGACATGAAGAAAACTCTTTCATTTCCTCAATACCACTTAGACTTTCAATGCCCTCTTTAAAACTCCTCCTTTGCTGTTCCCTTTTGAGAGCAAATCTTAGTATTTTAATCATCCCTCACAGTTATCCCTTGCTGTGTCTCCCTTTCAGTTCTGCTGTACCTTTTTGAGACAGATCAGGCATAAGTCCATGTAGTTATGAGGATGTGAGCTGTTGAGTTGCATAGGTATAATTAAGTTCAGCCTAATGTTGTCAAATCCTTTTCTTCCCACATCTGATTTGTATTTTTGATCCTTGTGGAGCAGCAGAGTTACATTTTCATGTGAAGTGTGAAAACCTGAGACCCCCTTTCAGTTGTATGACAGCTATTAATACAGCAATATTCCAAAAGCCTTTAAATGAATGCCACCACCTTCCTCATAGCCTCTCTGAGCCCTTCAGTCTACAGAAAATGATCTTTTTATCATACTATAAAGACAAAACCCTTGAAAGGTTACAGCTTAAGCAGACTTTTCAATGTTTTGCAAAGGTGTGGCATGTTTAAATCTCATCTAAACTTCGTCGTATATAGAACACAGACTGAATCTTGACCAAGGTTTTTCTACAACGGCCAGACTAAAAGTGGAGCAAGAAATCTTCTCCATCTCCCCAAGTACCTTTGTGTAGTCTTCTTCAAATCCAATTTATGCTGGAGCATGCAGGGGTTATGATATAGCAACCTTTCTAGATACAAATTTGCCTAAAATTTGGCCTGTGGGAAGTGTGGCTGTTCTACAGACGGATCCAGCCTAGTGCTGGCACTGGTAATTCAGAAAATAGGCAAAGTAAATTCTCCAAGTGCACATTCACTAAGTTAAGGGATGCTTTTTCTCCTAATACTTTTGCCATACTTCATTTAGAGCATGGTTATGGACAGCAACAGCAGGGAGGGCTTGAACACAAAAATTGCAGACCAGCTTTCTAGGCCTTTCAACAGAAAGGCTTCTCTTCCTTCTGAACACTTCAGACCCATTTCAGAATGGTAGGCTTTTCTGTCCACATCTGCTGAATGGGGAAATGAATTTGGTGAGCTCAGAGAATACTACTGGGGGAAAGTATGTGACTGCCAAATCACTGAGCTGGCATAGATTTTGCTGAGGACTTCAGTGACTTGCAGGTGGCCAAAGGACTGTTATTTATCTAATTTACTGACAACAGTGCTATTTTATTTTCCCTCTTCAGGCAACAAGCTGGAGGATACTATAATGTACTCGGGCTGCAGCCCCATGAAAGAGAGCAGAGATTTAATTTGCTTATTCTGTGTCTTCCCCAAAAACCTTCTCAACAGTTTTCCACTTGCTCTAAAAGCAAATGGGTCTAGTAGACACAAATACTAGGTTAGTTGGTTTATTGTATGCTTGTTGGTTCCTTTGCAGGTCATACAGGACATTACGTCCTTGGGACTTTACGCTGTGGTGTGACAAGTGAAAGTACTCCAGAAATCCTGAATTTTGTGAACTGAACATAGCTGGATATTAGCCAGTCAGAAGAAATTAAAGAGCTGGAAAACACAGGCAAGTATCTCATCCAACTATTCAGAGTGCTTACTGAAGGCTGCAAGCCTTGTGTTCATTTGTTTTCTGCCTGAGAAGAACACTGGAGCTCATATCTGTTATGCATAAAAGCACCCTATCTCCTGCTGTCCATTGAAGCACCCTCATGACTTCTACCCTTGGGGTAAGGTGAGGCAGCAGCTCCATCCATCACCTCTGTTGAAGTTGTTCAACATTGCAATAAAATAGAAGGACAAAACGCAAAGCAGATTCACTCAGCACATAGACAAGAATGAAAATGATTCTCCAGTTGAGTGATGAGCATATTCTGCTGGGAAGCAAACAGTTCGAGGCTCCAGCTCCTCTTCATAAGACTATGTGGTTTATATACGTTTGTGATGGACATTTCATCTCGCATCTGAAGGCTTCCTCACTCCAACACTGCACCAATTACCTGCCAATCAGACTATCAGATTAGTACACACACTTTTTTTGGATGTCACCTCTGGTTTCCATAGAAACTGTTTTAAGCCTTATCCTCTCTCAATTAGAACTTTTTATAATTTCTCCACCCTTATGAAATCGTTTGTGGTTCCCATGGTAATCACTGAAAATTTGTTATCTCTCAAGTGCTGCTTCTTAATCAGAGGCTTCACCAATAGCAATGTCCTGCTAGAGCAAGTAAAAGGAACAAGAAGGCTCTAATCCTCTTTTTGAATGAGGAGTGTGTCCTTTACTTATCCATAAGGCCAGCTACCACAAACCAATACTGAGCCTCCTAGCTCTGACATCAAGGTTTTGGTCACTGTAGATTTCATTATATTCAGAACACACCACAGTGTCCCCACTTCATTGATTGCAAAGATGATGCACACAGATTTTCACAGATTTTGCCAGATGTTCCATAGCTCGAGTTATTTCCATAAATCTTGTAGGAAAATTCATGTCTCCTTTGCTGAATTTAGGTCCTGTCCTGTTCCCTGGACATTGGATCACAGTGACATCCATTCTCATCCAAAACAGGCAAAGGTCCAAAAGCCCTATGTACATGCATTTCACGCCCAAGTATATATATACACACACACACACACACACACACACACACACACACATAGACACACTACATTTATATCACACTATTTACACTTTCCTTCAAGCCTAGATAGTAATTTCCATCACTATAAATATGCCAATGCATGCTAATATGTCCTACTACAGTCCCAGACTTCGAAGGCTTGCTTTGACACTAAATGCATCAGTGCAGCTGATCTCAGACTACTTTTGTCAGGAATCAGCCCACATCGCTCCTCCTCTATGACAGCACTGCTTCATGTCCTGCTGTGTTCCCTTTATCAAGATTCAGAAGCAAGGCTTGTAGATAGTATCCTCTAGTCTTTCTAACTCCAGCGCTTCGGCATTTTCTATCCATATCCTTTTGTGATGTTACCGGACACCTTTCAATCAAAACACTGGTTGTACTTGCCTCTTGCAGCTGCTTCTGGAGTTCTTCCTGTACTGAGTGATACAAAACAAGTCAAACAGATTTCAAATTTTGAATTAATATAAATTGCAGATATGTGCATATATCTTCTGGATGTACAAAACATCCCTTGATGTGGTAAAATCCCATCATCTCCTGTTCTGGTGAGTTTTGCCCAGGAGTTTCAAGCTGAGAGGGGACTGCTGTAACCAGCTATTATGATTCCATGATTACAGCCAGCAACTGCTGCATTGAGTTCTTCCTTCCTCTTTGAAATAAGCTATATCTTTTGGAAAGATATCTGCTCTTGACTGAAAAAATCAAGTGAAAGAACACTGGTTTTCCTCTGCAGACCCGTCCCTCGTAGTTAGTTACTAGAAACATGCCTTATGTTTGCAGTACATCAGACTTTTCTTTAGGAAGAATCTTACTATGTCTTTCAAACATGGAATTTCTTTCTCTAAGTGACATTAATCCAGGGTCTGGGCTGATGGGACATGATCTCAAATGCAACTATGTGATTATCAGTATTCTTTGGAAATTACCTATGTGTTGGAAACTCTCCTCTAAAGAAGGGGAATACAGCACTACAGAATGGGTTAATTGATGGCGAAAATAATAGATGGTTAACAACAACCTCATGCAGAATTGTTCCATCTTGCTCATCAGATCAGGTTGTCTCCCATGCCCACAGAACCCAAGGTTCATAGTCTGTTGATACTCTGTGTCAGGAGATGCTCTTTATGTTTCACAAGAAGATAAATTACCTGGATGGGACGCTAGTAGCCTACCTCAAAGCTTCTTCATCATCTGTTCTATCTGTGGTTGGCTACAGTCAGAGATTTCCCATTTAGAGGGCACTGTCATTGTCTTAGCCTGTAGCTAAAGGTCGGTAGGAACTGCTTGTTAGTGCTAAGCAGGGTATCATTTTATTTTAAAGTTCTATATAGCGCTTAAAATAACAGAATGTTAAGATACATCAGAATTTAAGAGAAAGTTCTATATCCTTGTACTCAAAAAGGGAATGCATCTTGAAACGTTTGACATTCTGTTGTGTCAAAAAGGTCAAATGAATGCCTGATTGTCGTGTAACTGAACACTGGCATCCATTTGATAACCAAGTAAAGGTATTCAGAGCCTTTAGCAGATCAAAGAGCAACAAACCCACTTCATTTATATGTTGAAAAGCCAATGTGATTTCACACTCTTCAAGGGCCTTGTGAATGAGGCCTCAGAAGGAAACAAATTGCTGCAAAGGCTTGTTAGCAGCTTTTATAGCACACAGACGGTAACCCCAGTTTGGAAAGAAAATAGGAAGAATAAATAAAATAGAACTATTTTTGCACTGCTCCAGAAAGTCAGTAACATCACAAAGAAAAGACACAAAACATCAAAGCTATAAGTGAGTTTAAGTGTCTCGTGTCTAACGACGCACCTCATGGAAAGAGCAGATCTCCAAGGAAAAGGAATTGGGTGTCAGAAAAGAGTCTCCCAGGCATTTTAAAGGCTCCCAAGGGCCAGTTATCATAAATAGGGAGTATTAATGCATTTATTGGTATCCTGCCCCTGGGAGATGGGGAAGGGCTCTGTAGGCATACCATATGTTTGTGTGTTTTAGACAGAGATATGAAGCCAGAAGTACCTTTGCAATTGTGATATAGAAATCTTGTGATGGATCAAGGGTTTTCCTCCACTTTACACATTCTAGGTACAACTCTTGGAAAGCTCCTGTTAAAAAGGACCTGTTTATACAAAGGGAGGTGTTCGGTGCCCCTTGCTCCCATCAGTTCTGTTTCTATTTCCACACTACCCAACCTCAGCTATATCTCCTTAGAGCAGCGTGGCGCAAACAGAAATCAAAAAAGGAACTAGAGATTAGGAAATCAAACTTTTAATTAATATCTCATATTCTCAGTTCCAATAAATTGCCTATGTTTACAAGTTTAAGCATGCTCTGCTCCTCCAGCAACTTTTGGAAGTAACTGACAGGTGAATGATGCAGTAGAATATACACCTCATTGACATGACAAACAGGTATTGAAGCTATTGTTTACCTAGAGGTAAGTTTCTCCAAGGCTGAATTAACAAATTGACGCTGCTCTGATTAGATTACCCTGTTAGTTCTGCATTAAGCTCATTGTAGATCTCAGGCTTTTTCCATGGAAAGATGTAGGCATAATACCTGCCTGCTGTGCAGGATCCCAGGCATTTAAGATCCAAGACCCAGCAGCCAGTGTTGATTCCCAGCAGTACTGCACAGGGAGACTGAATTTTTCTGCATTCTTTTCTTTTCATCCAGCACAGGGTAGTGGGTATGATCCTCCATCTTCGCAGAACTGAAAGTCTTGAAGACCCTCAACCTTCCCTGAAGAAGTAACATAAGTCCATCCTCTGAAAGACATGAGCAGGGGGTTATTTCAATTTTAGAGCAAAGCTGTACCCTCACAGTTGTTATTTCTATGCTATTTTACAGAGATGTTGGTATCAGTGCCCCACTTACAGGAAGAGGTATCTTGCCTATGTCTGTAACTTCAGGCTTCGGAAGGAGAAGTCTCCACCCCTTGTGTCAACAGAAGAAAGGAACACAATCTTCATTGACTCATTAGGCAAAAGCACAAGAGGGCTATCATCTGCTCTGACTTCATAGTATGCCCTTGGGGGAAGAACAGAAGCTAGGTCTTCTGATTCTCAGATAAGGCAAGGAATTTACACGCTTTTCTGGATCTTGGATGGCCTTTAGTGCACATTCCAACAGTAGAGAACAAGATAGCAGAACTTTGAGAACCTGATAAACACTGGTCTCAAATACTGATAAAAGATGTGTCTGTTTCTAGTGGGAGTTGAACACACGGTTTTATTCTTATAATTTTCTGCTTTGATGCTTGCTTTCTGTGTTTGTATTCTTATTGCCCGAGTCAGCTACTACTCTTTTCACTTCTCAATTAGTACCTTCTGAAGTTAGTGGGTCTGCTGAGAAAGCAGATAGCCTTTTATCCAGCTCAGCATCTGAACTGAATCACCATGGAACAGCCTTGCAGGAGAGGGAGCAGGATTCCAATCACTACTCTCAAGTCAGCTTGGGCTTCATAGGTCCTATGAATTTTCCTGGCAGAAAACATATCTTCACCAGATTCTGCATTGTCTCAGCTGAAGCTACAGCCCCAGTATTGGAAAGCCTAGAGTAAGGTTCCAGTTCTGAGAATATAGAGGTGCATGTATACTTCCGAAGAGGATGAGAGATTCTACTCAAAACTGCACAGGTGACTTTATTTACATCTGTGGCAGTGAGGTCAGAATCTCATCCATAACATTCAGCTTTTTGTGCTGGCTAGCAAAAATGTTCACACTCTAACTAAATTTGTCTTATAAATCACATTGACAGTCCTCATAATTCAACATAATAGGGTTCTTTGCAGAAAGAATTGTCTCTCAGCTGATGCAATGGGATGGACAAGATAACTGAGGAGTTTTATGTCTATGAAAAATTCAATTCTTAACCCTTTTCTTATTCCTCTCTGCCTTCACCCATTGAGGAACAGTTATATCCTGAGCTTTAAGGAGATTTCTTTCCATTACCTCCCCAGATCTCTTTGCTAGTCGGTACGCTGTGGCACTCTCCTAGTTAACATATTCTGTCTTTATATTCTCTGCTCCGAGACTCATTATTCTACATTTATCTGCACCGAACTGAATTTGTCATCCTTTTGCCCAATTATTTAAATGATCTAAGACCTTTTGTGTCTAACTGCATTGTTCTTCATTATTTACCTCTCCTCACCAACTGCTGTCACCCAGAAATCTGGCTTTCTATGCTATCCAAGTCATGTCTATAAATAATGAAGCATTTAAAGAGCCACGGTATAACACTCATAGTGAAATGCCTTCTCACTTCAGACACAGAAAATAAACACAGTTTCTGTATGTTTTACACATCTTAGTCTGATGCATCCCTGTCACTCTCTGCTACCTGCAGCCTTCAGATGTAAAAGGCACATATTGAAGCTGCCAACACAAATGTTAATTTATGAGCTGACTATCTCAGGGCAATAAATCAAATGAATGTTTTCCACCTTACTGGACTCCCTAAGTTTGGAAAATTACCTTGTGAGTACATTGTTGCTGTGAGACTTACAAATTAATCAGATCCTTTCTGTCAATCCGATTGGCAGGGAACAAAGAAGATGAGGTGACAATTTCCCATCTCACTGGAGAGGACCCCCTTCTCCTCACTGATGCAGTATCTTTGGGGTTAAAGCTATGCTGGTCAGGTCAAGCTCTTCCTTATTCTCAGGATGATAACTCTGTGCAAAGCTTCTGAGGGATGTCCTTAACTACACCAAGTGCCAGAAATAAATGTTCAGGAGTTTGTCCCAAAAATTAATCAATATCACTGGTTTGGGCTACCTTATCTGGACTATATTTAGCCAGCCACTAATGCCATACCAGCGCAGAATCACCGCACTACTTTTTAAGGGTATAAACAGATGAACACAAACTTTGGGCAAACAACAGTAAGCCCCTAAGAAAAGCAAGTCAAATTAAAAGTCAACCAGCTGTCATTACAGCATGTTTGCTTCTTCGTTTCTCCCTCCTCCACTGTCCTATAGCTATTCCATTCAGAAAATCCTCTAACATGTTCATTCCTAATTTTCTACTCAAAAAAATCCCTTTCACATGGGTTAGTGGGTAATGAGTCAGTCAGTCAAGCTACACCAGAAGATAACTTAGCAATTCTGGATCCTGGTCCCTAGGTTGTTCACAAGACGCAAAGACTTCACTCCAAGCCAGGGATCATGAAGATGGGAGGCAGAAGAGGACCACTAGATCATGTCTTCCCACCAGAGTAATGGTAGGAGCTTCAGGGACATAATATTTTCTCAGTAGCTCTTTTTGGCCGCTTTTGCCCTTCAAATCAAGCAAGTGGGATAAGAAACCCATTGCTGGACGCTTATCTGGCTCAAGATTACAGTTCATGAGAATGTGGAACTTCTCTTTGACCTGAAGACCAGCATCAAGACTCATAAAAACCTGATCAATCTCCAGAAGCTCATCTCAGTGGGAAACATTATTTTGTGGATGGAAAGAAAATCCATCAGGCCACAAAGCACCTGAATGTGAAAACAGAAGAGACAGATACCTGCCTAATGTCTTTTCAAAAGAACTTGATGAGGAAGATAGTAGCAAGAGCTATGGGAAAGTTCAAAAGGCAGATAGGGCAGCAAATCCTCTCTTGGCAGCCAGAGAAGAGGATGCATTTTAAGATAATTTCTGTTATTTGTGCATGGGCAAAAATACTTATTTTTACTTTCAAATGCACTGTGTTGTTATGGGAGTGGACAGCACAGCCCTCTCATTTCAAAAGCCGAGAAGAGTATAGCCCGTATATCTTAGCCAACCTCGTTAGTTTTGGATACCTGTTTCATCTATGGAAAAGAACAGCAGCACACACACAGACATACATACAATCACCAGACTAACCCACCACAAATACTGCTCACTTCAGCACTCCTATTTTTAGCTTAGCTCACACAGAGCATCACATTTAGATCAGCTGGCAAGATCTTCCAATGTAGCAGCAATGCCATAACTAGTAATTTGCTTTCCTTGGAACTCCTCTGCACATTTCTTTGCACATTTACAAATAACAAATAAACAATCTTCACCTATACCTGTGGAGCTCAAGAGCAGGCAGCACCTGCAGTAGGGAAGAGTAGATGTTGGAGACACATCCTTCTCTTGTGGTGATCAATAAGCGATATCTTTCACCATCTGCAGCAATCCATTTCAGTCTTGTTTCCTCCTCAAGCTTCCAAGGACACGATGCTACAGGTGAAGACCACCTCCAAACAAAAGGCATCAGTAGATATTTTCGATTCCTTCCTTGACATCCTCCACAAACTCATCAAAGCCTTTATGATCATTTACATTGTTATTGGTAGCAACATTAGAATGACAAACATGAAGTTATCAATGAACTTTTTGAGGCTGCTGGAAAAGCCATGCCTAGAACTGGCCACTGCTACTGAATCATCAAGCATTTCTATACACGTTTTTTTAGGGCAAGGCGTGGAGATATTGGAGGGACTGGCAGATCCCAGTATCCACACGCAGCATCTATTCCCAACTGCTTCCCCCCCAGTGCTCCTAATGGAAAAAGAAAGCAAAGCCCTACCCTTTTCTTCCCCTCCTCCCTTTTGCAGTTAGGGCTGGTAGAACACGCAGCAGAGACATGCTGTATCCCATTAAGGGTTGTAGCAGTAAACAGACTCTTCAGCAACACCAGGGATTGTCATGCTCTCAAGTGCAGTCGCTAGCAAACAGCTGAGAAGTTTCTGGATGAGCAGTTCACAGGGGCTGCAACAGAGGTTACCAATTTAGTCAGGCTTCCCACTGTTTGTCACCAGAGATTGCTTCTCCAAGTCTCTCACTATGTTGCAAATGCTGCTCATTGAGAGTCCAGCTCCTGCAGCTAAAAAGCAGACAGATGACAACTATGAGACCAGGAGAGCACAAGGCATGTATCAGAGGAGCAGGGAATTTTCTGGTTGTGTAGCTGCATCCTCAGTCTCTCACAAAGTCACTGAACTGCCCATTTTTTGCTGTCATCCTTGTCTGCTGTTTAGGAAGTATCTCTGTGGATTGACTGTCATTTCCTCTTTCATCGGCTCTTGGAGGAGAATCTCCAAGAACAGCTATTTCTTGTGTTGAGGGAGTAGATGTACGTCCACCTCTAAAGGAATAGCATTTCTCTGCAAGAATTTATCGGTCTAGCTTTTGTGCTGAAAACAATTTCTTTTGGCATCTCTGCAGCTCTTGTCTTTCCTGCCTGTTGGAGAAGAGGGGGTCATCCCCATGTTCAGAACTCATACAGGGGTTAGAAGCAGGGGAAGGCATTGAAATAAATTTAGCAGCCTTGAGAGAAAGGAGACTGTAGAGTCTTGAGACTTCACCAGTTTCTTCCGGAGAACCATTTTAGCTTCTTGAGCACTAGGTAGTGACCAACATGAAAGCAAATGGGGAAGGGAAGCTCAGTTCATTTACAAAGACTGACTACTTGCAGGCTTTCCTGCTGTTAATAAGGCATATCCAAGCTAACTTAAGAAGCCTGTTAGCTCAAAGCATCAGCAGAATTTGAGTCTAGGAAATCCACAGTATAAACTGAGGCTTGAATTTGCTTGTTATATTCCACCATCCATTAGACATGTACTTTAATTGTAGATAATTCCATTTGAGTTTATGTGAGTCATAGAATAGTTGGGATTGGAAAGGACCTTCAGATCATCTAGTTCCAACTAGTACAGGTCTTCTATTTCACCCTAAAGCCCATTTCCATAATTATTATTCTCCAAATATTTAAAACCTTTCCCTTTTTAAGAAATTACAATTTTTTGTTTAAAATAATTTTTTCTATCCCAGAAATATGAGTTTTTGCTTTAAAATGTCAGTTTATGTAGCATTATTCCTTTTTCTCTTAATCTTTGCATAAGAAAAATTTCCATTGGCACCTCACTGCTTCTGGCTAGAGTGATACCTTCATAGGTTTGCTGTTTCTTTCTTCTTTTTCTCATTCCATAAGAGAAGTTGGAATGCCTGAAACCCCTGGTAGCTTGAGTTAATTTGGGAAGAAAGTGTCAGAAATTCCACCCAGAAATGATGCTAAACAGATGTTCAAGCAAGTCATTTCTCCGCCTAAATATTTCATTGTGACAGATCCTCAGGACATGTAACCGATTAATACTGGACAAATCAGTTACTTCAGGCAAAATCAATTTCAACTAACTTTACCTGTCCACACTGTTATGTGTCTCCAACTCAGCTTTTAACCTCCTGTGAAAAGGTAGTGGTGTTCCCACGAGGAGCTTGGGGTTCAGGATAGATCTGATCAAAGATATGGTGAAATGTCTCATATCCTGAGCTCCACTGACCATTGGGATCAGTTCTGCACTATCTATAAAGGAAGTGTGGCTTTCTCAGATGGAGATGGAGATTGTAGATTAATACAATTAATTTACACATTAGTGTATTTTAGATAGTTGTACACCCAGTCCTGCCAAAAAGGAGGTCTAGTGAGGGAGTACAGCATATTCAGGGTTGGTGGACTCTTAGCAAAATGTAGCATGCAGACTCCAATATATTGCTTCTATGTGTAGATATTTTAGCAGCTCATAACTAAATTTAATGAGGATGAATTTTAATAGGAGCTGGAAAAGGCACATCCATGGCACAAGGGGGACATCATGTTTGCTGTGGAACATCCAAATTTCAGCACCTGGGCACAACAAGCAGCTTTTCTATTTCCTTGTTACATCTTGCAGCCAAACTATTTTTGCTGAAATTAAAGCATAGGTCTTTGGGGAAAAAAATAATATTAAGAAAAATCTCAACAACCAACCAACCAGTTAAAAACAAAACCAGACAGTAGCTCAGAAATAGGCATATTTCAGCTTAAAGTTATTCTATGATTGCATGAAAGTCTGGCAAAACTTTAGAAAAGAGGGTTGATATAGATGTGAAGGTGTTAGGTAGCTTTATAGGCTGCACTGTCAGCTCTGTTTGTGCGTGTTCCTGAATAAAGATCTAGCTGAGATTTAAAGCCTAACATTAAAACCACTTTCATTTGCTCCTTCATTTTGAGAGCAGTTTTTCCATAGACAAGAGGTAAAAATAAGATAATGAAAAGGGTACAGAACATGATTGTATAGCATAGATCAAACCAAGAATCACCGGTACACAATCATTTGCTGCTGTAATTGCATTCAAGTATATATATATATATTTGATTGCCCAGCACCTTTAAGGTGTTGTTCCACTGCCTATGGTGAAGGCACCTATGAAATGAATGGGACTTGATAGTTTAAAATGCTGCATACTGGGCAAAGGATTAATGAGAATTTTAATAGTGTGTCATGTGTTTACTGAGATAAAGATCATAGGTTATCACAGTTAAGGACCCTCTTTAGCCTGAAAGAATATAGTTTAAAAAATAAATGGATGGCTTTTACTGTGGTAAAGCCAGCTTCTTGAAAGTTTGTGGGAGACTTTACTTACAACTGAACCCATCCAGGGAACCACTGTCTTTAGTTTTATATAGCTCTGAAACCACTTTGCATTTTGGGATGGGTAGATGGGTGCTGTTCTCTAGCCACAGGCATCTGACCATTGCTGACTGCTATGGCATTTGCTTTCTCAGTGCCTCCTTAAACTTCCTCCAAGCCTTAGTTGTTCCCTGATATTTCTTCTTTCACGAATTCCTGAGTTCCTGCCCCTAGTTGGATCAGAGGATATGCCCATATATATTACATACACATCGGCTGGTGTCAGTAGGACCAACCTTGTATATAGGCTTTTGGTGCTTATGTAGAGGTGCTGTTGGGGGGAACATACAGAAAAGGTATCCAAAGATGTGGGTGAACAGCATAGCAAATTTTCCCTGCCAGAGAGGAAGAAGTCACCTCCATTTCTTTGAATCAATGCTTCATTGACTATGATTCTCATCATCTCTGTGTATTCAATTTAGCCTTCACTCACCATCTCACTGACACTGATGATGAAAATGTTGGTAAGCAATCCTGTGCCCCAAGACAAGTAATTCTATCCAGCGTCCTATCTGTATCTACTTGCTACAGGTCTTGTTGGTGTCAAAACATGTAAAGCTGCAGGGATCCTGAGCTCTCCATTCTTCTTTGTGTGCACTTAGTTGCACAGATTCTCCCCTCTTCATTGCACAGAACTCACAAAAGCAGTTGTGTCTGATTTACTTGGTTTTCCAAGGGTGCATGTCTTTGTAAGGGATATTGTTCTATTGTTGTCATTAGTCAGGAGGTTTGTGTCAGAAACAGTCAAAGACCTCAAGACAGTCTACATTGCTAACAGAGCCTGGGAAGCTGTTACCAGTCTCATAATACTGCACTTAGTGATGTTTTCCACAGTGATTAGAGAATATAAATTCTTGGGGTTTATTTTAAAGGCTAATATATTCATAACTGAGAGACTCAAAGATTGATATCTATTTATCAACATTCAGTCTGTACCTGAGAGCAAGCAGACAAACGTATAAAGGACATAAAGAGCTGATGGATACATACCATTACATTGACCCCACTACAAGGCTGAGTTGAGCTGCAAGTTCAGCATAACATGGATGAATGCCTAGAGGATCTGCAGTATGCGACATAATGGTTTATTTTCAGTTTGAAAAAGGAAAAAAGAAAAGTTAATTATGGAGCTCTGCAAGATTCAGGTGAGGTCTTGTCTTTTTGAAAAGGTCTGTAATCTGGAGAGCTATGGAGGGAATAAAGGGTTAAATGAATGGGCAACAGCAAGAAAAATGCAGCCTGCATAGATAAAATGTAGCGCATAGAATCATAGAATCATAGAAAAGGTTGAGTTGGAAAGGACCTTAAGATCATCCAGTTCCAACCAACTGCCATGGGCAGGGACATCTCACACTAAGCCACGTCACCCAAGGCAATGTCCAACCCAGCCTTGAACACCTCCACAGATGGAGCATTCACATCTTCCTTGGGCAACCCATTCCAGTGTCTCACCATCCTTACAGTAAAGAACTTCTTCCTTATATCCAATCTAAACTTCCCCTGTTTTAACCCATTCCTTTGTCCTATCACTACAGTCCCTGATGAAGAGCCCATCCCCAGCATCCTTATAGGTCCCCTTCAGATACTGGAAGCTGCTCTGTTGTCTCAACGCAGCCTTCTCTTCTCCAGGCTGAACAGCCCCAACTTTCTCATCCTATCTTCATACGGGAGGTGCTGCAGTCCCC